>OU343220.1:235279637-235333222 GCA_910596185.1 Chrysanthemum makinoi | reverse complement strand
TATGTACCAAATATCGACCCTAATGCCTGGGTTACACGAATAGTACTTGGGATAAGACACAATGTGTATAGAATTAGGCAGGCACAATTCAATAACCCTTTTGCTTAGAAGTGTTAATCGTTTTATGTGTATCCTTCATGCATAATCAGATATCCTATTTATAGGAAATTACTCTGAAGTAGTCAAATGGAATATGAGAATTAATCGGCGCATAATCGCCCTCAAATTATCCCCATTATTGCTGTAATGGTGACATGACCAATTAAACGTGGTCATTAAGCGTTGAAATGTCACTTAGAAGTACTTTCATACTAGCAGTACTTTCCACTAGCAGTACTTTATAATACTAGCAGTACTTTCCACTAAAAGAGTCAGGGTGTTTAGGGACCTTAAGGGTGTACACTCCGTACCTCCTAACCCATTACCAGGTGTGAACTAATCCTACAAGTGCACTAATTATTCAAACCAGGTCTGTCTAGGGCGATAGGGGGTTACTCCGCCTGTCTAAAGGGAAGGGTGTCATTTGCTTCGGAGCTGGACCCAACCTGGTTGTGTGGGCTCGCACGCTTTCTTGGGCTAGGAGTCAAGTAGCCACAATTGCCGTAAAAAAAAAAAAAAAAAAAAAAAAAAAAAAAAAAAAAAAAAAAAAAAAATAGGCCATGAAGCTATCAAATATAGAAAGAAATACAAAAACCCATGAAAAGCACAAAAGCAAAATTACAAATAATTATTTATCTTGATATATCAATACTAACGATATTTGATAGAGACAAATGATGATATAAATATATAAATTTCGTTACATGTTTATTAAAACTTTAAATATCATGAACTAAAAGATGAAAGGCAAGCTTTTTGAGGTTAAATAATATGCATATTTCAAGCAGACATGAAAAGCAAGTTTTTTATGAGCTAAATAATAGGCATATTTGGATAAAGTTATATGTATTTATTAACAATTTATTTGGGTCAATCCAGTTATTCATGTATATTAAACATCATCATGCCAACTTTAAATATGCACCTCTAGAATCAGCAAACTGATTTTTAGTAATTAACAATTCAAGCTTTTGAGACCCCTATATAATGAACACATCTATATCCCTTCTAACTTCACATATTGTCTCTATTCTTTGAAAGTTTCATACGGCTATTTCATCACAAAAGAATGGAACAAGTTCAAGAGAAAATAAGCATAACAAAACTTTTAACAAGAAAAGGTGTAGTACAGTTGCATTTGTTGCTATCAATTTCTGTGTTTACTTTCTTCTTTACCTATTACTACGACTACTATTATTACTACTACTCGTTGCTGTCGAATTCTGTAAATGATCACGCATTCCATATTCAGTTATTACTTACACTGGCTCGACAAGACATACGTTTCTCATCTGCAATGGGATATGTGGATGGTATTGGTGATGGTGAAAACATCAAGTTCCTTAGTTTCTCAATCAACCTTTGACCTCAAGGAACATGTGTACATCAAGACCATCCATGAGGCCTTGCATACCCAATATGAGGATGGTTTAGTGGAAGATGCGGAATTAGAAATAAAGGTGGTTCATGGAGATGAGGATGATTTGAAAGTTGTTATGGAGAATTTTGGAGAGACTGCCGAAGAATCAAACAAGAGATTGATGAGGTTATAAGGAAGAGGAAGGAAGAACTTAAGAGTGATTCGCAACTTCTAATGCTTCCTTGTGACTAACATACATGTATGAAATATGTGTCTTCAATTCATTTCATCTGCATAGTCTCTACATCTTTATTTTACTGGCATATTAATAACTAAACTAAAGGAGGCAATATTATCGTGTTTACCTTAATGGGTAACTCTACTTCCAACAGGTAGCCGTACGCACAAAAAACTTAATTGAAATTGAATAAAGATCAAACTGGGAGAAATTGTCAAACAATGTTTTAGCTTCACATCATCATGAATATCTAAGTTCGTCATTATGATGATCTCGTTGTTTCTACAGCTTGTAATGTTACTATATACAATCATCATGGGCATAGTATCTCTATTATATGGTTGATAACCGCGTGTCAAGTTATATCATCAGAGACTATATACACTAGCGTCATAAGGAAGAACTCAAGAGCTTTGTTCAACATGCGATGCTTCCTTATAAGTTATAATTAACATACATTCATACAGATGTATATATGTATTTTGTATCATCTTCTTGGCCTCTAAATCTTGCACTAGCCTATATTAAACGCAATACAATATTTTGTTGTGTAGATGTAAGATACCAATTTCACAACAACAACAACAACAAACCCAATCCCGCCGGGGCAGGGTATGGGGGAGGTGAAATGTAGACAGATCCTACCCTACTACCCAAGATAAACCCGGAGTAGAGAGATGCTTCCAACGAGACCTCCGCAAGTGCAGGTGTGCGGAAGTGTGGTGGAGCAAAGAAAAGAAAGCAAAAGACAAAGGACAATAACAACATGAACAGCAGGCAAATGAAAGCAAGCAAAAAAAGCTAACAGTAAACAGAGCAGAAAAAAACAAAACAAGAGACCCGAAGAGGGGACGAGGGGACAGGGCAACCGCACAAGCCAAGAAACACACAAGCAAAACGCAAGCAAAAACAAAGAACCAAAGCACAAAGAAACGCAGGCAAACCAAAGGGAGCAACACAGAGCAAAGCAAAGCAACGATGGGGGCCTAAACTAAGGCAAAGCAACAATGGGGCGAAAAAAAAAAAACAAAAAAAGGCTAACACGGAGAAAGAAACGCCTAAAAAGCCTAACACCCATAAACTACCTAAACCCCCAAAACACCTAGCCTCGGCTACCCGCAGATCCTAATTCTATCTCTCAACGCCTTTCTATATGAGGTCAAGTGTTTGATAGAAACTGCAGGTATCAGGGTAATGGACTATGGTTTGGTTATGTAAATCAATTCATTTTATTTATATTTTAATTTTTAATATTTGAACATCAATTCATTTTTTTATTTTTTTATTTATTTATTTTTCAAACATATAATGAAAATCAATTACATAAAAATTGTCATTCTGAGGCATACTTATAAAACTGTATATGCTCTCGTTCATATTTACAGAAAATTTTCAACATCAACCTGTAATCTTATACATCGAACACAGAGTTTGAGGCCCGAAGAATTGGAGATCCTGAATAGTCGCCACTTCACACACTCTCAAAGCCACATCATGAAGGCTAAAACAAAGAAGTTACAATACAAAATGTATCCCACATCATGAAGGTATTCGGCTGTTGTGTATATTGGGCTCTTCTTTTGATGGGCCTACTCGACTTCTTAACCTTCCTTCATATTTTCTTATTAAATTACAGAATGAGGTCTACTCAAGTTGTGATTAACATGACTCATCATGTAGAGTTTTTTATGAGAGGGAAAAATATATGTGGGCTTATATTTTTTTTATTGAAAGAAAAAGGTCATGTTAAAACCAATTTGCAAGGATCTCAATCCTTAAATTACTAGTAAAACATAGGGATAAGTGTTTCTAAATGTATCCAAGTTACCACGTTTTACTAAGTTGTGTATCCACCTATTAATCCTCCTAAACAATGCAAACAATTTACTAATCATACTATTATATGCATAATTTAACTTTTGTTTAGAGTTACTTACAGAAGTCGTCCTTGTGGTTAGGACCAAATTGCAACGAAGGTCCTTAGTTTCAGTTAAAATTATTTGCATAAATCGTCCTCGTCGTTAGGTTGGTCAACGGGTCAAGTCAACGGGTCGGGTCGGGTCAGTGAATGGTCAAGTCGGGTCGGTAAGCGGGTCGGGTTGCCACGTGGACCAATGAAGTGGTGCCACGTGGCACTGAGTATTTATACTCATACTTGGCTCGCCTGGGATTCGAACCCGGGATGTTTGAGTCACAAGCAAAGGATGCACCATCTGCGTTGGTGCATACCTTCAATAATATTACTCAAAATCTAATACATAACCCTTACTAGTTATTTAGCCCAATTCAATAATAAGAAAAGGTTCAATTTAGTTTTTGGCCTATCAATTTAAGGGATTATATGGACTTTCAAAAAATAAATAAATATACATTCGGACTCGTTTTTTCGTGCTCTTTCCAATGGTATGCTCGGGTAATTTTTTCGACTTCCTTTGGACCTCGGAAAAGGACGTTTTCGCATTTTTCGACGACGTTTTCGCATTTTTTGAGGTTCTAAAGAAGTCGAAAAAATTCCCCGAGCATACCATTGGAAAGATCACGAAAAAACGAGTCCGACGGTATATTTATTTATTTTTTTACAGTCCATATAACCTCTTAAATTGATAGGCCAAAAACTAAATTGAAACCTTTTCTTAATTGATTGGGCTAAATAACTAGTAAGGGTTATGTATTAGATTTTGAACAACATTATTGAAGCTATGCTTAGCCCAGTTGGGTAAAGCTTTGCTTCCTTCCCAAACCTCCCCGGTTCGAATCCCACTCGAGCCAAAAGATGGTATATTTTACCAATGCCACGTGGCACCACCTCATTGGTCCACGTGGCAACCCGACCCGACCCGAACCATTGACCGATCCCGACCGATGCCACGTGGCACCACTCATTCGGTGACACATGGCGTTGACCACCGTTGACGGACCGCCTACACAAGGACGAATTCTGTAATAAATTAAGGACCGTCATTGCAATTTGTTCCTAGCCACAAGGTTGATTTATGTAAATATCTCTAAACAAATGTTAAATTATGTATATAATAGTAGGATTAGTAAGTTGTTTGCATTGTTTAGGAGGATTAATAGGTGGATACACAACTTAGTAAAACGTGGTAACTTGGATATATTTAGAAACACTTATCCCAAAACATATTAATCGAGATCTGAGCATTACGGGCGGGCCCCGTGTAATTGAATATTCGGTAAACAAATGCTTTTTGTTATATGTTTTTGTGAGAATAAACTTATTGATGGCATTGCTAAAATTATTCATGATGATGAATAGATGAAAGAGACTTTGAATTTGTGATTAATGATTGTATCATTTTTATTACGACTTTGTAACATTGGTTTTAAATAAATTCTATATAGTATAAACTTTGTTTTGGGATGAAATTGAGAAATTACAGATAAGTATGACAGGTTACTTGAAAAATATTAATGAAAATCTTGTAGTTTAGCAGGAAATACTTATTGATAATCAAGGTAGTATATTCATTTTGCTACGCGGAATTTTCAGCTTTCAACAATGTGGTTCGCACTTTATATGTGCTATAAATGCCAGACAATTTTCATAATCCAATATCTAGTTGCATTGATTAACTACACAAATAGCGGATGAAAAAAATAAAGTCTTAACCCATGAAGTGGGTTAAACACTCCCCAATAGTTCATACTGTTAGCATTACGAAAATATAGTTAAAGTGATGCCAATTCTTTATGATTCGAAACCTTGTACTTTGTTTTAGACGTTGTAATAGTTAGTTAGTTTAGTAACGCGCTTTGTGGTACGGGCTAAACTAGTAATGTCTAATTAAGTAAAGATAGTAAACTAATATGTACAGTGCAAGCCCAATACCACTAATTAATCCAAGCCCATGAGCCCATTAAGTGGCATGACACTAAGTATTAAACTCCAAACACTCTCATTTGGAGGGGTGAGTTCATTAGGGTTGTGTGTGTTTTGTAGTGAAAAATTTAATATACACTCTTTATTCTTCACCATCTCTCAAGCCTCTCTCTCTATCTCTAGTTTATATTGTGTGTGGTATTTGATCAACTAATGGATCCTACAAGTGGTATCAAGAGCTACAAGATTTAGGAGTATTTTGTGTTTAAATTTGTCTAAAACTTTTTTTGGCACTTTATACCCACGCTTTTGCTATTTCAAGCTTATTTTGTCCAAAACGAAGCTTTAAGGTCTAAAGTTCAGATTTCTACTACTGTCCAAAGCAGATTATTTCAAACTTTTTTTGTTCTTTTCTTGTCTTAAAAAAGTAGCTTTCCGGGTAGTTTTATGTGCTTATTTAGTCGATTTAAAGATACTTGTTTAAACTGCGATTTTTCGAGTTTTGAATCCATAGTTTTTTAGTTTATCTGATTTTGGTTTACAAGTTTTGAGTTTCGCCGATTTTGTGTTCCGACTTTCACTCCGAGTTTCCATCCAAGATAGACTTCCGTGTTAAGGAAACATTGACTCAGTTCTGATTTTTAAACTCGGAGTTTTAAACTCTGAATTTCAGAAATTAGAGTTTCGAAATAACTCCGAATTTTGAAAACTAAAGAAAAAGAAAGAAACGAGAAGAAGAACATCAGTTTGAAAACTACAAGAAGCAACATCACTGCCCCATATCCATCTATGAACAAACACCAACCCATCACATACAACACTACAGCCAACAAACTACAAGTTAATCCCATCTCCAAGAACACAATCTGTTAATACAAATAAACCGTAAAAACGTTTATTAATATTTTGCGACTCTTTGTGTTTTGTTGATAACAAATATAATGTTATCTTAAGTATAATTATAAGGATACATGTTATTTTTGTAAAGCATTTACATATAGCCATTTAAATACAAAAATGTAGTAATTAAGCATTTGTTGTAATAGTTTATTAGGATGGGTAAAAACCATAACCCATGGACCATAAACCATGGATCTTAACCCATACCCAAGTAGACTAGATACAATGTATACTTAGATACATTGAATCTAACAAAACCCATGGACCAACCCATAACCAATAAAACCCATGGGTAAAGAAGAGCGTTCCACGGATCCCTAGCTTTGTGCTAGCCGGATCCCAAGTGGAAGGGATCCGTTGGATCCGGGGAACAGTAAGATTTTTGCTATAAATAGAGAGCCATTTCTTATTCTAACTCACCCTCTTCTTACTAAATCTCTCATACTCTCATTCTCTTCTAACATATAGATCACTTGATCTAGAGAGTTGTTCTTCTTTCTTTCTATTTGTTATCCTTATATAGGTCCTTCTCTAAGGCAAGATCACGAGCATTCTACAAGTCATCCAAGTAAGGGGTCCTTGATTGATTTGTCACTCCTCAAGATTTCAGTAGCGAAGATTTGTATTTGATATTCCATTTACTGTTGTGTATAGTCGTGTTGGTTTGGTCCACCGTGTTACGGACTCGGTATTTAGCTTTGTACCGGAAAAAGTGTAAGCAACGTTGTGAAGGCTTCTCCGCCAAGTGAAGGAGTTTGTTGACATAGTGCTTGAACTCTCGAGTAGGTGACTCGGGGAGTGGAGTAGGTGTAACATATAGGATTTCACAAACACACTAAAACCATAATCCACTATGGGGCGTTTAATATGTTTAGAGAGAGAAAGTTCTAGAGAGAGAAAGGAAGAGAGTTGGGAACTATGTGAAACAAAGAAAAATGGTATTGAAGCTCCAACCCTCTACCTTGGGAGGTAGAGGGTATTTATAGTTTCTTACAAACAAAAGCCACCTACGGGCTGTGGATCAGGCATACAGTGGGTAAAGACCCGTCCGTCCTCCACGGTGTTACTTAACTAAATACTAATTAACATAAAATAACTACGACTACGAGCTTTCTAACGAATACATATACTTGAGGTGACTGACACTTTAACTACTGGATTTTCCAAATCCTAACAATCTCCCCCTAGGGAGGTCACCTCAAACACACATTAAAATTACATAGAATACAAACAGATATTACATTGAGATAGTTCTTGGATTCTTGTTCATGTTCTTTGTTCTGTAGCTCGTAGTATTTGATTCTTCATTTTTGCATGTTTGGATAATCTGAGTGGAGGTCTTTAACTGATCCACGTGATACTGAGTTTTGAGTCAGCTTTTGAGATCATCAGCCACATTAATCTCTTACTCATCCATTGTGGAGTTGGTATTATGTGACGTTGTGACATTTGGACCGACATGCTCACATTCTGGTTCATGATATATTCTTATCAGAGTAGCGGAAGCTTTAGTTGATTCATGATATTGGCAGCAGCGTAGCAGAAGCATGGAGTGAAAATATCAGAGTCATTGATGCACTAATCATGATTTCTTTAGAAATGAATGTGTTGTGTGAGCATGCGGCTATGGATTGACCGCTCCATTCTGATCAGCTGCAAACGTCGGGCGTACCTGCATACAACAGTTAGCAATAAAGCGCACGAAAGTGTCTTTGATCACTTTCGTTGAATTGAGGTACACGGCCCACGGTTCTCCGTTGATCAGTACAAGTATTGCCTGTGATCAGGTATAATTCCGAAGAATCTCCTTGACAGGGTTTCGCAGCTGCTCTAGCTGTTCTCAAACCGGAACGTCTCAAAGAAGACAACACGGAGTGAGTGAACCAGCGAATTGAGATTCACTGATTGATGAAAGAGATTTGAAAAAACAATCGTGTAATGCTCAATAGAATTGTTTTTGCAATACAACGAAGGTTTTAATGAAAATCAATTATCAATCATAAACATCTTTAATTTTGAGGAATAAGTACACAGTCGATGTGCTAAAGAAAAGAGTTTTTAAGTACACCGACCGGTTTTTCAAAGGTATCCGTCAATCCATAACCTGAACCAGGATTGATTCAAAAGATTGAATCGCCCCTTTGTTTCTGTTCAGTTGTCACATAGTTAATCTATTGAATAGATCTCACATGCCACCTACCAGGAGCTTGTTTGATGTTGGCTCCAGAAGGCTTTCCATCTTCATTGTGAATAAGTATGCATATCACTCAGATGTTCTGGCAATACCACAAGGATAATGCGTAGGACTCATAAGATATAATCTCTCTTTCCACATTGTGTGAAACAGAGAGTCTTCATTGAAAGTGTCCTAATGAAATTTATTGATGATCTCGTGGCTCTAGACTCAATTGTGCATATTTGGTTCCTATGCTGGAGACTAGGGATATCAACAATCTCTAAGAGAAAGTCGATATATTATGTCGGTTCCCTGTGAGAATGAAACAAGTCCTTTTAAGAGGAACTTGAGTGGTTTGGATCGTCGAAGTGTTGTGCGTCACTGGGTCCATGACGTCTTGTCTTCAATACCGATGTTACCTTGGTAACCACCAGTAGTATATGAATTGAAACCGGTTTCTGCCCTAAGGTTGAATAATTGGAGGGCTATTTGTTTTCACCCTTTTCTCATTCAATTCTTTTTCATTCTTCAACCCCTTCAGTGCTTACCGAGACTTCATAACTAGAACCTTGTTGGGTTTATTCCAGTACTAGCTCAGTCTCAGTCCGCACTCTTCCCATATCTCACTTTTCTCTTTTTTTCATCATACCTAAGGACTTCTACACTAACTAGTGGATTGTCCCTGGGTAGATCCCTCCGGTTCTGGCGGATCATGGGAACGAATACCTAACCTAACCATCCTTATATCACCATACATAAAGTAAAGTTGGTCGGTCTTTTGATATAGTTCTTCCGCCTTGAAACCAATTGAAACCCATTTGAAAATCAATCAAGATGTTTGTGATATAAAATCAAAGTATTTTGTATCTTAATTGTTTTGATATTTTAGAGATGCTCCCCCTCAACATATGCATAAAATACATAAATTGTTTAGCACATGGAGGCAAGAGATCTTAGAAATCGTTAGATTGAGAATGAAATGTCCAATCTTTTGATTAACATTTTCTAAAATGATCATCATCGCTTCCCAATCAATTGAGTAGATAAAACCTTTTGGAGAAGGATGAGGTTTTCAAAAGTTTGCTCCCCCTCAATATGTGCCTCGAAGTTTGAAAGATTTTTGCACATATTAGAGGAAAACGCACTTAGAGACAAATCAATCACGTTTCAATAATTTTAGGTTTAAAGTAGATGCTCCCCCTCAACATGTGCATGGAAAATTTGAAATCGTTTGTCACATGCGGGGAGGAAAACATGCTAAACACTTTGAACCATTTATCGAACTTATCAGTTTAAATCCAATTTAAATCACAAATTCTCCCCCGATCACAATTATCAAATCATTTGAGATTTGTGATCTCTGTAGATTTGAATTGATTTTGAAAGCTTTTAAGGAGAATTGTGACTTGATTTGAAAAACGTTTAACTGATAAGGATGGTTTGAGACTTTAAACTCCATTGATTAAACATGCATGAATATCTTTGAAAAACATAATAATAACCAAGGTCTTGAACCAATTGTGTAAAATATTGTAAAACATTTAGAGTGGACCTTGCTCATTTAAGTGCAAATTGTTTGAAAAAAAAAACACATTTTGATTTAATTGAAAAATCATTCTCCCCCTCAATCAATGACGAAAGTTGTTGATTGATGGATTGAGATTTTGACACTTGATAAGCTCTTTTGATTTTCAAAAATAAAGTCCGAAGTGTTTTCAAAACAATTGAGTTTTCATAAGATTGCAAATATTTTTCAGATGAATTTTTTGAAGGAAAAATATTTGATATTAAACATTTGTCTTGTTAATGACAAACATTTGTTTTTAGAATCAGAGCATTAGTTTTGAAACATGAGATAAAGCATGGCTCTGTTCTTTCTTTGAAAACGGGTTACTACCTGAAATGACAATAAGCCACCATTTTTCTCCGCCTCATTTTTTTTTTTTTTTAAATTCGAACAATATCTAAAGTCCCGTGTCATTCTTTGAATGACAACACAAAGACCGTAGATATTTTCGAATAGAGAAACACATGACAAAATGACAGTATTTTTTAAAAAAATTTCAAGATTTTTCAAATTTTTATGGATTTTTGAAAGTTTTCTATTTTCTATTTTCTTTTTGAAGGTTTTATAATTTTGTATTTTGCTTTTTGAATAGATATATATAGAAGATGGATGAAGAAAGACCTTTACTCCTCGTCTTCCTCCTGAAGACGTTTGAGTGTTTCTGGTTGAAGGCTCTTAAGACCAAGTCGTGGAAGGATAAACTCAAAACGTTCTCTAGGAAGAGCTTTGGTGAAGATGTCTGCTAATTGGTATTAGTCCTCACAAAGTAAAGTTCCACCATACCGTTTTCAACTTGCTCCCTAATGAAATGATGTCGAATGTCGATGTATGTGTTTTGCTCTGAGTGTTGTACGTTGTTGCATGAGAAGCAATAGCACTTTTATTATCAATCTGAGAGGATTTTGTTGAATTTAAAGCCATAGTCAGATAATTGGGATCTCATCCATAGGATTTGTGCACAACAAGATGACATGGCTATGTATTCAGCCTCTGTAGAGGAAATAGAAGTACTCATTTGCTTCTTTGAAGACCAGCTCTCAAGCTTATCACCCAAAACGAGCACCTCGGGCGTGCCGGCAGTATCTTGACATCTGCATGATCGCATCGCATAGAGACATTGAGTGACATACCGGTGTCCTTGAGGTACCATAGTCCCATATTGATGGTTCCTTGGAGATACGAAAGACCGTTTAACGCTTCAAGGTGCTTTTTAGTAGGCTTAGCACGTATCTAGCACACATGAAAGCGAACAAGATGTATGGTACTGGTACGTGAGGTACATCAGGGATCCAATCATACTCGATATTTCGTTTGGTCATCCATGATCTGATTGGTCCTCATCTAGTTTAGTACGTTCAATCATGGGAGTGTCAACGGGGTCACTAGAATCAAATCCAAATTTCTTTAAAATCTCATTTGCATATTTAGATTGATTTATAAAAATGCCTCGGGACTTTGTGAAATTTGTAATCCCAAGAAAAATGACATTTGTCCCATCATTGACATTTGAAATTTAGAACCCATTTCATTTGAAAAACGGTCACACTCATTGGGGTTGGTCGAGGCAAAAGATATCATCAACATAAATTTGAATGTGAATTAAATGTTTGCCGACTTCACGGTGAACAATGTAGGGTCAATTGCTCCTTTCTGGAATCAGATAGAAGAAACTTTAAAGCGTATCATACCATGCCCTTGGAGCTTGCTTTAAACCGTAAAGAGCCTTTTCAAACGATAACGTGAGTAGGATGCTCTGGATTCACAAAGCCTAGGTTGGCGGCGTGAGCGACTTTTTAAGATCTCCATTAAGCGCCGTCTTTACATCCATGATAGACTACCATGTTCTTACTTGCAGCATTAGCCAAAGAAGATTCGATTGCCTCGATCGAGCAGGAGCAAATGATTCTTCAAAGTCAATACCCTCCTCTTGGGGTATCCTTTTGCCTCCAATCGAGCCTTGTTCTTCAGGACATCACCATGCTCATCAAGTTTCACTTTAAAGATCCATTTTAGAGCAATGATCATAGCATAATCTGGAGCAGGTACTAATTCCCATACATCAAGTCGATCAAACTCGTGAATTTCTTCTTGCATGGCATTGAACCAGTTGTCTTCATTCATGGTAGTTTTAACATCTTTTGGTTCGATCTTAGAGAGTACGGAGTTGAAGAAGCACCATAAGGCGTCGGTTGCAAGTTGTTTCCGTGTGGATACTGGGCGAGAGGGATTTCCAATGATGTTGTCCAATGGATGATCATGAGTCCATTTTCGAGGTGTTCATGTGGCTTTGTTGAGGGACTGAAGTAGCAGTCGATGTCTCCGAAGAAGATGGTTCTGATGATGATTCAGGAGTAGCAAATATGTTTTCAAATGGAGCATCTTGAGGAGTAAAGGGATTGACTTCATCATTGATGACGAAACAGTTCCATGATGTACATTGAAGATTGATGATTTGTTGATGAGGCAGTGTGATCGGCAGCAAACTTCTTGACTTAATGATATTGAGACTGAAGGGTTGACTTCATTCACGGGATAGGAGCAGCCTCTGTTGATGGATTGACATTTCATCAGTATTTGGTTCATAGTGTTCATCGAACATTGGATCAAACAATTTCTTTAAATCATCTTTAGTTGGAGGTACATATGGAGTTGCTAGAGAGGAATTTGGTACAAGGGATGAACCAATGGGACTATTTTGAAGTCGGGTCGAACTAGATTGTTCGGGAGCCATTTGACGGTCAACTCATCAAACGTGATGTGAATTGTTTCCATGATATTTCGGGTTCTCTTATTGTAGATTCGGTAACCCTTCTTGTTTGGTGCATAACCAACAAAAATTCCAATATCTGCCTTTGCTCTTAATTTACCTAGGTCTTGACCGTCATTCGTTGGATAGCACAAAGCACCAAACACACGAAGATAGGAGATCAGGTTTTGTTTGAACAAGTTCATATGGATTTTTTCCATGAGAGGTATGAATAAGGGAACGATTTTAGGTATAGCAAGCAGTGGCAATGGCTTCCGCCCATAGAAACATTGGAACCTTTGAATAAATTAGCATTGTTCTTGCGGCTTCCACAAGAGTTCGATTTCGTCTTTCAACTTCACATTCGTTGAGGTTCGTGGAACACTTCTTTGATGATGATTCCAACACTTTCATAAAAGCGAATTAAGTCTTTGTTAACAAACTCGTGCCATTGTGCATTTGAACAATTCTGACGTATTGTTGAGTCGAACCTGAAGCTGTTTGATTAGTTTGATGATGACATCTGGAGTTTCATCCTTTGTCCTCAAAAACTTTACCCAGGTAAATCGAGAGTAGTCATCAACAACTACTAGAATGTATTTCTTCCCATTTATGGTTTGCACTCTCATTGGTCGCCTGAGATCCATATGAAAGGGTATGAAGAACTTCCATTACTGAGTTTGTGGGTTTTGGTTTGTGGGCATATTTAGTGCTTTTACCCAATTGGCAAATTTGAACAAAGATGATCTTTTTCATATTTTAATCTGGTAAGCCTCTGACAAGATCCTTTCTGGAAAGGTTATTAATGGTGCCGAAGTTCAAATGATTGAGATGACGATGCCATAACCATGACTTTGTTTTGGAAGCCTTTGACAGCAAGCAGATTGGAGAATACTTCATCATGTCTTTGATAGAGATGGTGTATAGGTTAGAACCACGAGTATCTCTTAATAATTCCACACCATCAAGTTCTCTAACGAAGCAAGTATGTTTTCTAAAGGTCACTTCTAGATCGAATCACGAATTGACCAACGAGCAGATTATGACCAAGACCTTCCACATAATATACCCTGGAGATTACACTTTGCCAACTACATAATCACCATAACCCATAATAGCACCAAAATGATCATTCCCGAATCTAGCGATTCCGATGAATTTACTCACGAAGTTCATGAGCGCGACGGTCTCGGTCATATGCTTGGAGCGACCTGAGTCCGGGTACCACGAACGATTTGAACGATCTGCAGTTGAACACAGAGACAGAATGGATAACGGATAATTGGGATCCCATGCAAGAATGGGTTCCACTGGTTGTAATGCAGTGATTGGAACACCCACATCGAAATAGAAACACCCATATCGAAATAGAAGCAATGGAATCATTAGGAATAGATCAGTCTGGTGTCGTATTTGACCTATTCAAAATATGTTCACTTCTTAAGAGAATAGTTCTACCAGTAGGCATCCATTTTCTAGAGGGCATTGTCTTATCAGTTGAGGGCAAACTGATTAACCTATGGCCAAAGGTATCCATTGATAACCTATCTTACTAAATGTTCTTCCTGGGTTTCCACTTGTTTTCTAACTTTATTTCGTTTTTGCCTTTTAGCCTTCTTAGCATGATTTTTAGCATTACGATTTTAACTGGGCATTTGGCAGCATTAGACAAAACATTCACATCACATTCATAATTAGCAACGAAATTCAAGCAGAACATCATTACATGGTTTGCAGATAGTATCAGAATTCGAATTAATTACTGATGCGCCTAGGCTAATACTAGAATTAACATGATTCGTTTTATTCAACTCAAACTTAAAGTTCCTAGGTTGGTCTTCTACTCTCTTCCAATGCACATTCTTAGCTTGCGAGGTCCTATCATTCCTTGTATTGCCTTGAGACTTTGACCTGCTCGCTTTAATGTCATTGATTACTCTGTAGAGGTTATGGAACATTAGTTGGTTGATCTACTTTTGCATTCTGAACTAGATAATGCGGGGATCTGAGCTACTTGAAGGCACATTAGTGTTCACTTTCTTAAAGCTGGGCATAGAATGATTTGAATGCATGACACTAGGCATAGAACATAATCAGGCTTTTTCCTTTCGCACCTAAGGATTTGGGACATGTTGTAATTAAACATTCTAGTAGCTCTTGAGATCGTTTGGCCTGAATGCAAGCAAACCTAATTTCTCTATCAAGTGGTTTGTTAATGAAGTCCTCTTCCACAATCTCACGGAGACATTCTAGGCTATCCTTAAGGAGAGCACAATAGTTATGAAACACAGGTTCATTATTCCTAAGATGAGGAGGAATGTATTTAACGGTCCAGATATATTTGCAGTCAGCGGATGACTTTGATGCAACATTCTTATTAAAACAAGTGGCGATTTCCATTTTCACGACTCCAGATTCTCAATTTCTTTTGTAAAGACGTTAATTTTTTGTTGTTTTGGTCACGAGTGACTTTCATTGAATCATATAACTCTTTAAAGTTTCGTTTAACTTTTCATTTTCTTCTAGAAAACTCTCGTTTTCCTTTTGTTAGGCATTAACTAAGTTTTGAAGATGAAAAGTTTGAGAATCTTGAGAATCTAAGGAGGAGGCATTTGGGATCGGTCATATTGTTCTTTTCACCCTTTAATTGAGATTTGGGCTTTCAACTTTCGATCGTGTTACAATGAGCTGAATCTATTCATCACGTTTGCTAATTTCAAAAGCGCATCATTAGGGAACATCCAAGGATGTCTTGATATTTGAGGTTTTAACATTTTCTTTTAGATGTTGATATTTTAATAGCAAAGCAAGATGCTCAACTTCCAATTTAGAAAACTGTTTTACCATGTTATCATGATCATCCTATTCAACTTTATCATGCAGTTTTAGGTTAGTTTTTCAAGCTCAATGACACGATCATGGGAGACTTTAGAGCAACAGATAATTCATGAAATTGAGAAGCATTAATGGAACAATTCGTAGCGTTAATAAAACACATCTTGAGTAATACATTCAGAAATAAGAGTCTCATTTAAGGTATGCAAGTTCTTCCTCTCAATCTCATTATATTTTAATGCTCGCTCATAGTCACTAACCTCAACAATCATTGCATCAAATTCCTTTTCCATTCCTTTAATATCTGAGTCCATCCCCTTTTAAGACTCTCAAATTGATCTTTTAATTGTTTAAAGAAAGGCATGACCTCGGTTAAATAACATTCTTTGTTTGCTCAAAACCTTTCCCCTTGATTATCCATGGGTGTGATCCTTTTCTTACAAGTTTTCTCAAATCAACAAATAGTTGAAAAATAACATATTGGCTAATTAAGGTCTTGCTCTTAGTGGCAATAGTTCTAGGAACTAAATGCATTGGTGTATTTGGAGGATACATCAGCTACTTGATCATTTTTCTAGGAGGGTTTGTTTCTGTAGGATATTTGATTTCACTTACACATCAAACCATAACACAAAGTGGGCGTATAAGTGGAATTCTAGAGAGAGAAAGTTAGAGGTTTAGGGAACTTAGTGAGAGAAAGTGAAAGATATTATTATGAGCTCCAACTCTCTACCTTGGGAGGTAGAGTATTTATAGTCTTACATAAATGCATACAACGGGTCGTGGATCGGGCATACAGGTGGGTAAAGCCGTCCAAAGTCCTCGGTGTTACTAAACTAAAAACTACTTAACACAAAAGTACTATGACTACGAGCTTTCTAACGATTACATATACTTGAGGTGACCGACTCTTTAATACCGGAATTTCTAATTCCTAATCTCCCCAAGGAGGTCACCTCAAACATATACTAATTAGATATTACATTGCACAATTGATCTTGCATTCTTGATGTAGTACAAGCTCGTAGTCATTGATTCCACTCATTGCATGTTTGGTTAATCCAAGTGGAGGTCTTTTCCTGATCCACGTGATAATAATGTTGAGCCACTTTGAGATCATCACTAATAGAAAATCTCTAATAAATCCATTGTGGTGTTGGTATTATGTGATGTTGTGACTTTCGGACCGACATGCTCACATTACGGATCATGATATATTCTCATCCGAGTAGCGGAAGCATTCGTTGATTCATGATATTGGCGGCGTAGCGAAGCATGGTGAAAATATCAGAGTAATTGATGCACTAATCATGATTTCTTTTGAGATGAATGTGTTAGGTGAGCATGCGGCTATGGATTGACGCTTCATTACGATCATTTCCGCGTCGGGTGTACCGCATACGATTAGCAATAAAGCGCCGCGAAAGTGTCTTTGAACACTTTCGATGAATTGAGGTACCGGCCCACGGTTCCCGTTGATCATACAAGTACTTTTGTGATCGTTATAATTCGAAGAATTTCCTTGATAGGGTTTCGCGGTGCTCTAGCTGTTCTCAAACGAACGTCTCAAAGACAACGGTGAGTGAACCATCGAATTTAAGTCCGATTGATGAAAGAGATTTGAAAAACAATCGTGTATTGCTCAATAGAATTGTTTTTGCAATATAACGAAGGTTTTAATGAAAATCAATTATCAATCATAAAACACCTTTTGATTTGAAAAATTAGTTCACGGTCGACGTGCTAATGAAAAGAGTTTTAAAGCACAAAGACCGGTTTTTCAAAGGTATCCGTCAATCCATAACACGAACGGGATTGATTCAAAAGATTGAATCGCCCATTGTTTCTGTTCAGTTGTCACATGGTTGATCTATATAATAGATCTCACATGCCACCTACCGGGAGCTTGTTAGATGTTGGCTCGAGAGGGCTTTCCATCTTCATGAATATGTAACACATCACTCGGATGTTACGGCAATACCACAAGGATAATGCGTGGGACTCAAGATATAATCTCTCTTTCCACATTGTGTGAAACAGAGAGTCTTCATTGAAAGTGTCCTAATGAGATTTATTGATGATCTCGTGGCTCTAGACTCAATTTGTGCATATTTGGATCCTATATAGGAGACTAGGGAGAGGGTCTCCTCCTTCAATATCAACAATCTCTAAGAGAAAGTCGATAGATAATGTCGGTTCCGCGTGAGAATGAAACAAGTCCTTTTAAGAGGAACTTGAGTGGTTTGGAAAGTTGAAGTGCGATCGTCCTTTGGGTCCATGACGTCTTGTCTTCAATACCGATGTTACCATCAGTAGCATATGAATTGAACCGGTTTACGCCTAAGGTTGAATAAATGGAGGGCTATTTGTTTTCACCCTTTTCTCATTCAATTCTTTTAATTCTTCAACCCCTTGATTGCTTACGAGACTTCATAGCAAGAACCTTGTTGGGTTTATTCCATTACTTCGATCTTAGTCCGCACTCTTCCCATATCTCACTTTTCTCCTTTATCATCATACCTAAGAACTCTACACTAACTAGTGGATAGTCCCTGGGTAGATCCCTCGGTTGGGATCATGGGAACACAAACCTAACCTTATCGTCCTTATATCACCATACATAATGTAAAGTTGGTCGGTCTTTTTGGTATTGTTCATGTGCCATAGGAACCAATTGAAAACCATTTGAAAATCAATCCAAATACTTATGATATTTTATCAAAGCATTTTGTACCTGAATTGTTTTTGATATTTTTAGAAGAAGAACTCCCCCTCAACATGTGAATCAAGTATTTGAAATAGTTTTCCACACGAGGCAAAGAAAAAACATTTTCATAAAATATCAACATCACTTCCCTAATCGAATCAAGTAGATAAAGCATTTTGGGGAAGGATGAGGTTTTCATGATTTTGCTCCCCCTCAATATGTGCCTCGAGATTTGAAAAGAGTTTTGCACATACTAGAGAGAACCTGCACCTTGAGATAAGTTATCACGTTTCAAATCATAGGTTTAAGATAGATGCTCCCCTCAACATGTGCATGGAAAATTTGAAATCGTTTGTCACATGTGGGAAGGAGAGCTTGTACATCCTTATAAACCATTTACCGAATTATCAGTTTAAATCCAATTTAAATCACACATTCTCCCCGATCACAATTATCAAATCATTTGAGATTTGTGATCTCTTATAGATTTAAATTGATTTTGAAAGCTTTTAAGGAGAATTGTGACTTGATTATGAAAGCTTTAACTGATAATGATGATTTTCTTGATATATAGAGAAATAGTTTAAGAGGATGATGATCACAGTCACGAAATAAGGAAATCGTTCGACACTGTAGAAAGATAGAAGTCATCATTTCTTAAACTTCCACCACCAAGCATTAGAGGAGCTCTTGAATGGTCGAAGAACTTGAAACTTCAACAAGTGAGTCTTTGGTAGCGCTTCCCCTCAATGAACAAGTAATTATAAAGACCATTTTCAAGTATAAATGAATGAAAACACTGATCTCATTGAATGAAGCTCGCACCCAGAAGAACGAGAACACCAAAGTAACAAGTTGAAACATAGATGATATCAGTGGTTATCAAATCGAATAATTTTGAACTTGATCACATGAACATAATTGTCGTCTCGATAATATTTACTCGAGATTGACGATTGTCTGGCGGGGAATGCATGTCGAAACACGTTGGAGATGAGCGATGAGCAGTTTCTGGAAAGCATTTTTTGATTTGGAAGTTCATATGGCTTTCAGGAATGGCCCGGTCCAAACCCGATCGGTGAACATGTTGTGAGTTCTAGATGTACCCAATATCTCCCGCGATGGTTGTGATCTTGCTCGGAATCAACATAATAATGTACATGAAGGAATAATGGGCTTACTTACCATTATTCATATGAGGAATGTGGATAAGAAATATCATCTCACGAACCAAATATTCTTCTCATATTTCCTTCTCTTGAGGGTACGAGGTTAACACATACCAAAAAGTATCGAGAGACCATACCTCCAATGGTTGGAATAATACATCAAAGGCTATGAGTAAACAGGTTTCTCTCTGGGATATGACATTTGTCTTTCGGGATAACTTCAACTGAGAAAAATTACTAGGTTCATCCGCGTGTACTTTCGTTGTGTGTTTAGATGTATGTCTCCTTCCCCTTTATATCTGAGATCGTAGCACATTATACATACCAAATATTCTTGAAGAAGAACAAAAAAAATTAGCCCAAATGAATCTTGTGAGAATCAACTGCTATATAAACTCTCTCGACTATCTTAATCAACCCATATGTAGACAACTTGAAGTGACCACTAAGAAGAAAAAAAACCAATATACCAAACTTGAAACTGAAGTCGAATTCCCAACATTTGTGTCTTAATCTTGCACTAAAGATGGAAGAACGCTGTCGAGAATTTATGCACCAAGCAAATCTCTTAAGTACTCAATACTCAATTAAAGTATGAGACATTAACACCTCTTGCGATTATCCACAACGTAATATACGCGTGACACTGAGTAAAACAAAGTAACTCCTAATAGTGATAGTTAACCAGGTCTTCAACCATCCACCTCGACTGCTGGTAACTAGATAACCCAAGACTTCAACTCTAATTCTTAAGCTCGAGCAAGTTATCAAATAAGAACACGCCTTTGTGAACGTCAACTTCAACCTCAAATAAGTGATAAAAGAGTAACTCTGAAGTAATCAACTTGTGTCAAATGCCCAACATGTGAATAAACATACAACCGGATGTACATTCACCCACTGAATGAACCGGAACAAATGATGCCTCAACATCAATGTATTCTTCCTAAAAGTATTCATGTAGAGACTGATATGGAGGATACACCAATAACTTCGAGCGGATGAGGTAGACATTTTCCTTGAAGTTCACGTGGTTGATTTATAGCATGCACGATGAGAGGAATAATAATCCATGAAGATTTGGCAAAGGAATACCAAAGAGTGGATCATTATTCATGAACAATAATCCGTGAATATTTGGCAAAGGAATACCAAAGAGCGGATCATTATTCATGAGTGCAACTGCAATATTATGATAATCATTATCAACGCCTTGAGGAATAACTGAGATTGGGCTTTTTGAGTAGTCTGAGTTGTACTTCTTTGATGATCATCAAACATATCATGAACTCATGAATCACATATTCTTTGATGAACATCAAATATTCGCTAGCGGTTGTAAATACTCATCAAACATATCTTGAACCAATGAATCCCAAACAATAAATCCCATTTATCCTTAGTGAGTGAAACATTAGGCGTTGGAGGAGAGTCATCAAACTTTAAGTCGTATAACCATTATTCAAACATCCATCATTATTTAGTATATTCACTCTTCTCCCCTCAAAAATTGCATCCGAAGTTGCCATTTTTGATTTAGCAAGTGAATAAGAATATACATTAATGAATGTAGATCCACTTGATGACTGAATGAGCATGGGAGAAACATGAAGCTTGTTGATGAAGAATGTCGATGAGAATGGTCATAAACATGAAGATTTCTTCTTCTTTTGAAGATAAAGCGCACTGAAGCGTACACTTTTCTTTTCTTTGAGGAACGGGGCCTGAAGTGTTATCTGCAGACGCCATAATGATGAAGAACGAGGCCTGAACTGATGTGAACAGACGTCATTGTTAAGAGCCCAGTTATATGTTTAGAGCCGCCCGAATCCAAATACCAAGGGACGACTTGTACGACCTGCTTTGGATAACAGACGAAGACAGAGAATTGGAAACATTGGATCCCCACGTGCTCATGGGGTCCTTTTGGTTAGCGCAAACAATCTTTGAATCAGCAGAAACCCTAGGTGCAATGTCATTGTCACTAGGAGCTGAACTAGTAGAAGCATCAGACTTAGTCGAGGGACATTTTGTGCTTAATGGGATTATTCTACCAGTTGGCTTCCAAACCTTAACAGGCACTACTCTAGGCATAGTGAGTCTAGTTAAGGGGCAAGGTTTGCCATTCGTGAATATTCGACCTGTTGGCTTCCATCGAATTCCTACATTGGTAAACACCTTCCCTGTAGGTTTCCATGATTGCTTAATCTGTTTCGCTCTCCAAACTTTCTTAACTGGGTTATGAATCTTAGACCTCAGAAATAACACATCACATTTATCATGATTACCAGAAATTAAACGTTTTTTACATGTTTTGCAGATAGCATAAGGCCTCGAATTAATTTTAGTAAGCTTAGAGCTAATACTAGAACTAACACGATTCTTTTTGTTCAAATCAAACTTCTTGTCCCTATGGTGTTCTTTCACTTCCTTATCATGATCACTTTTAGTTTGCGTAATCCTATCCTTCTTTGCATTGCTTCTAGGTTTTGACCCGCTAACGTTAGTGTCAATCTTAACATCTGTAGAAGTAACGATGGGAACATTACTTGGCTTCACTACTTTCTGCATTCCTGGTCTAGAAGTGCTGGGATCTGAAATTCTAGGAGGCACATCACAGGTTGCTTGATTGAATTTCGACATGGAACAAGGCATATCAAGGGTCACATGCTTGGCTTTAGGCATAGAACAAGGCATCACAGCTTTGCCTTTTGCACCTAAGGATAAGGATTTTGGACATGTTGCAATTACACATTCTAGCAGCTCTTGAGATCGTTTGGCCTGGAGGCAAGCAAACCTAACTTCACTATCAAGAGGTTTGTTAATGAAATCCTCTTCGACAATCTCACGGAGACATTCTAGACTATCCTTAAGGTAAGCACAAGTAGTCATGAAAAGCATGTTCATTATTCCTAAGATGAGGAGGCCGGAATATATTTAACTGTCACAGTGTATTTGCAGTCAAAGTGTGACTTTGAGACAACATTCTTATTGAAAACAAGTGGCAGTTTCCCATTTCCCTCACTTCTCAGATTCTCAATTTCCTTTTGTAAAGACGTTATTTTTTCGTTGTTTTGGTCATGGGTGACTTTCATTGAATCATATAACTCTTTAAAGTGTCGTTTAACTTTTTCATTTTCTTCGAGAAAACTCTCGTTTTCCTTTTGTAATGCATTGACTAAGTTTTGAAGATGAAAAGTTTGAGAGTACTGAGAATCTAAAGGAGGAGGCATTTGGGATCCAGTCACTTCCTTCTTTTCACCTTTCAGTTGTGAGACTTGGGTTTTCAATCTTCTGATCGTGTTACAATGAGCTCGAATCTGTTCATCACGTTTGCTAATTTCAAAAACTGCATCAAATTCAGGAGCATCCAAGGATGTCTTGATATTTGAGGTTTTAGCATTTTCTTTTAGATGTTGATATTTTAATTGCAAAGCAAGATGCTCAACTTCCAATTTAGAAAACTGTTTCACCAGGTTATCATGATCATCCTGTTCAATTTTCTCATGCAATTTAGAATTAGTTTTTTCAAGCTCAATGACACGATCATGGGAGACTTTCAGAGCAACAGATAATTCATGAAATTGAGAAGCATTAATGGAACAATTCGTAGCAGTGTAAAACACATCTTGAGTAATACATTCAGAAATAAGATTCTCATTCAAGGTATGCAAGTTCTTCCTCTCAATCTCATTATATTTTAATTCTCGCTCATAGTTACTAACCTCAACTATCATTGCATCAAATTCCTTTTCCATTTCTTTAATATCTGATTTTATCCCCTTTTTAAGACTCTCAAAATGATCTTTTAGTTGTTTAAAGAAAGGCATGACCTCAGTTAGATAGCATTCTTTAGTTTGCTCAAAACCCCTTTCCCCTTCAGTTATACCAGTGGGTGTGATCCTTTTCTTACAAGTTTTCTCAAAATCAACAAATAGTTGAAAGATAACATATTGACTGATTAAGGTCTTGCTTTTAGTGGCAATAGATTCTAACTAAGTGCATTGGTATATTAGGAGGATACACAGTTGCTTTAGGCAGTTTCCTACAAGGGGGATTCTTTTCAACAAGATTTTCAGCTTTTTGCATTTCCATATCCTTTTTCCAGAACACTTGTTCAGGGGTTAATAGAGTCTGAGGCTTAAACTTGTTCAAGGAGATCCAATTTTCTTTAGTGTAATTATGGGGTTTGATCGTTATGTTATTCTTTTTACACTCAGGATCTTCTAACTTCTTATTCATTTTCTCCCTAGTGACTTCATCAGATTTCTTATCTTCCTCAGTGCACTCAACGCAACTAGGTTTCTGCCTAGGCTTAAGGATTTCATTACCATCATAAAGCACCTTATGAGCATTTCTAGCCTTTTTAATTACCTCTGGATTTGGTTCCTCAACAAGGGGAATGCTATGCTTATCGCTTAAGACTCTATGCTTAGTGATCATGTGAGCAGTCTGAATGGTATTCCCTTGTACGTACAACTTATTTTCAAGCTTGTTTTTCAAAGTTTTTAGATTGGAAAAATCATTCAAAAGTTTTGATTCCTTAGCCTTGAATTCTTGCTTAAGCATTTTAACATTTTCTTGAAGTTCGTGTTTTTGCTTAGCAGTTTTAGAAAGCTTTTCTTGTAAGGAGTTTAACTCTTGTTTTAATACTTCTTCTCTAAAATTACTTTTTCTAATGATTGTACGTATTTGGACATCCATTTCCTGCTCACGGGTGGTCAACTCAAACTTAGCACGCTGTTCATAAATAGCAACTTGATCCTTATATATGTTAAGCTCAGTGGTAAGGGAATCATCAGGCACAAATGCAGCGTACTCATGCAGTTCATAATCATCATTTTGAGTAGAAGATGCACAACTAGGTACAGCAGAAACTTCCATGCAACTTACCTCAGCATTGACATGCACAGGCTGTGACGGGTGCATCTCTATCTTGGGTACATCCGAAGCTTCCATGGAGTGTTCCTTTGCATTAACTTGCACAGGTTGTGTCTGGTGCACCTCTCTCTTGTGAATTTGAGCACGAAGATTCCATTTTTGCATTATCCGACTCATCAATTTTTGTTGTCACTGACATTCTGCATTCAGCAACACCCGATACTTCAACAGAAACATTACCCAACTTATCACAACAATCTTTCAACTGCACCTGACACTCATTCACGTTTTCATTCTTGTGAGCAGATTCTTCAATGTACTTTTTCACATTATCCATGAGTTGGATAAATGTCTCAATGAATTCCTGAATTTCCATTCCAGTATGTTTTTGAAGGAAATTCCAGTCAAATGTTGATCGTAATCTGCTGAATATTCCCAACTGATGAATGGCTGAAATTGTTTGTAGATTACTTGAAGAGCTGCACTGGAACCATCCTTTTGAACCTCTTCATTGGTAAGTTGCAGCTTTAAATGTTCTAAGTTCAACAGCAAGCTTCTTGTCAATGTAGGTAAGTCCTGGCGGAAAAAGAGCACTACATGTTCGATCCCCAGCTATGGATAACAGATGCTACCGATGAGGTGCAGATGAAGTAACTGATAGGGCTCAATGCTGCATTCCATTTTCATGGCATTCTGTAGCAGGTGCAATTCATTCTCATTGTACTGCAAACATGAAGATCTCACATCCTCATTGTTTAATTCAAACATATTTAATCGTTCAGTGTAGCAATCATTAACATTATTGTCCACATCATCATACAATTTAAGCACTTCTGAAATCACTGGGTCAGTAGAGTAAGACATGATGTGGTGGAATGCACGGAATTTTACAAGTCTATGATTTAAACCGAGAAATAGAATCTTTCGCGGGATTTTACTAAAATCAAGACCAAACCGTTAAGCAATGACCAATGGAATGTGTTAAGATGACTGATGGATCGATACAATGATAGAAAATTGTGTATTAGGTCTTATGATTGTTTGTGGGATAAGCAGAGATGTTGTTTGGTTGCGATTTGGGTTGGTTGTTGCACGATTTTATGGAGAAATTTAGATCTAAAATCTTAAAAGCTCAATAACTTCCTTTCGGAGAGTATTTGGGCCTCGAAAAATTCGTTTCACGACATCGTGGTGAAATCTCACAATATTCAGGCTGTTCCGGTCGTTTTGACAGGTATTTCGCTGAAAACGGAGTTACGGATCAAAAGTTATGGCCGTTTGAAGTTTTGACGTAAAAAGTCAACTTTGGTCAAACCTCTTCTTCGTAAAAATCAACCAAGTCGCTATAACCCTTGAACCAAGTCGCTAAGCACCAAGTCGCTAAGTAGCAACTCGCTAAATCACCAAATCGCTAAGAAGATAATGCACCAAGTCGATAACACCTGATTCGCTACACCCCCAAGTCGATAAAGTCCCAAGTCGCTAGACAAATGCAAGTCACTAAGTAGTAACTCGCTAAGCCTCAAGTCGCTAGGAAAATTTTGGCAGCAATTCGCTACTCAAGTCGCTAAAACTTCAAGTCGCTAAAGAGCAACTCGCTACAGACCAAGTCGCTACCACCAAGTCGCTACCCGTAGTGGAGAGTCCACTACTTGTACTGTTAATCGCTAGGTCTAAGTCGCTAGCTCCAAAACTGTAACTCGCTACAAAATTGTGAAGCAAGTCGCTACGAAGAAAGAGATCCGTATATCAAGTCGCTACGAAGAAAACCCACATAAACATCACTTTTCAATCCAAAAACAACCCAACCAAGATGATTCAAGCTTACCAAATGAAAACCTAAACACTTGTGATGATTCTAAACATAAAAGTACTAACAAAATCCAAGCTTTAACACAAGAAATCAACCAAATGATGCACAAACCACTAAACTTTTTCAAACTCAAAAACCACCTAAAAACCACTAGAAATCCAAAGATGTGCAAGATATGATCTAACCATGGCTCTTGATACCAATTGTAGGATATTTGATTTCACTTACACATCAAACCATAACACAAAGTGGGCGTATAAGTGGAATTCTAGAGAGAGAAAGTTAGAGGTTTAGGGAACTTAGTGAGAGAAAGTGAAAGATATTATTATGAGCTCCAACTCTCTACCTTGGGAGGTAGAGAGTATTTATAGTCTTACATAAATCGCCACACAACGGGCTGTGGATCAGGCATACAGTGGGTAAAGACCCGTCCGTCCTCCACGGTGTTACTAAACTAAATACTACTTAACACAAAAGTACTATGACTACGAGCTTTCTAACGATTACATATACTTGAGGTGACCGACTCTTTAATACCTGGAATTTCTAATTCCTAACAGTTCAACAAGATTTTTAGTTTTTTGCTTATCTAAATCCTTCTTCCAGAACACTTGTTCGGGTGTTAACAACGTTTGAGGCTTAAACTTGTTCAAGGAGATCCAATTTTCCTTTTTGTAATCATGGGGTTTGATCGTTATGTTATTCTTTTTACATTCAGGATCATCTAGCTTCTTATTCATTTTCTCCCTAGATGCATCATCTAATGTTCTATCTTCCTCAGTGCACTCAACGCAACTAGGTTTCTGTCTAGGTTTAAGAATCTCATTACCATCATAGATTACATTATGGGCAGCTCTAGCCTTTTTAATAACCTCTGGATTTGGTTCCTCAACAAGGGGAGTACTATGCTTATCACTCAAAACTCTATGCTTAGTGATTAAGTGAGCAGTCTGAATGGTATTTCCTTGTACGTACAACTTATTTTCAAGCTTATTTTTCAAGGTTTTTAGATTACAAAAATTATTCAAAAGTTTTGATTCCTTAGCACTGAATTCTTGCTTAAGCATTTTAACATTTTCTTGAAGTCCTTGTTTTTGCTTAGCAGTTTTAGAAAGCTTTTCTTGTAAGGATTTTAACTCTTGTTTTAATACTTCTTCTCTAAACTTGCTTTTTCTAATAGTTGTACGCATTTGGTCATCCATTTCCTGCTCACGGGTGGTTAACTCAAACTTAGCACGCTGTTCATAAATAGCAACTCGTTTTTTATAGGCATTAAGTTCAGAGATAACAGAATCATTAGGGGCACAAGCAGTTTATTCATCAAAAATATAGTCATCATTGACTGCAGAAGATGCATCACTTGGTACAGTCTCACTTTCACTTTGTTTCACATATTGATCATATGGGACAACATTGATATTACCCATATTTTCAATATCTGACTCAAAAGTTTCAGTTGATTGTACTTTGTCATGTATCTTTTGCTCATCAACATCATCGTATAGTTTTAATACCTCCGAGATGATTGATTCTTTGGATGGACCAGCTTGTTGTGGTGAGGGGACCTTTGGAGAGACCATTGGAGAAATGCTAGCCATGAAAATTGTTTGTGAGGGTTCATCATCGACGTCAGAGTCGTATGCATCACAGTCTGCAACTTGAAAGGCATTCTGATGATTATGACCTATCTCCTGAATTGGTTGCTCATCCACATCTGCATCATATGTCTTAGCATTTCCCTCAGCAAGAAACAACAACTCCTCTTCATTCAAAGCTGCACCATTATCCTGAGCTTGCACAAGCAACATCTTATCCCTGAAGTACTCTGCATTCTGAGGGCGTTTTGGCGATGTGCAGTTCCTTGCAATATGTCCCTCACCTCCACAGTTGTAGCATTTGATTGGCTTTGCTTGTCCTTGATTTCCAATCCTTCCCCTATTCATATTTCCCACATATCCTCTACCGACTCCACCTCTTCCTTGTTCGTACTGCCTTTCTTGAACTGGCTGCACCATAACCTTTCCATCTCTGACAGTGGCTTGATTGTGTGGATTGGATGCTGTTCTGAGGTTGTTGTTGGTGTGTGGGAGAGAGTTCATGTTTTGAATATTCATGAGAGCCAGTTGATTAATGAAGTTTCCCACGGCTGCATCAGCATCAGCTTGTTTGAACATTGGATCAGGAATGAGTTTGTGATTACCATTACCCATAGGTATAACTTGAGATGCTTTGGTGGTAATTCCAATGTTTGAGTAGAAGGCAGTTGAATCATTTGATGAGCTTGTCTCTCCTTGGTTGGTTTTGAACTGATTAAGAATCCTTTTTTCAAACAAGGCATGTCTCTCATTCTGAAGAAGGATGGCATAGAGTTGCTAATAGTTTGTATTCTTCAATCCTTTGGTTAGCTTCACAGAGGTGACAAACTTGTGCCATTCGGGATTCATGTTGTTCACAAACTTTGAGTTCAGCTGAATGTTTGGCATAGTCATTCTGATGTTCCTCATGTCATTAACAAGCTTGTGGAATCTCACTTAATACTCATAGACACTCTCATCTTGTTTCATCTTGAAGTGCTCAAATTCATCATAGAGTTGTGATTCTCTGTCTTCCATAGTTAATTCAGAACCAGAAAGAAGCATCTTGACATTATCCCATACAGCCTTTGCTTCAGTGTTGTGATTAATAATCTTGTAGATGTCTTTTGGAAGACCTTGAAGTATAATGTTAGAAGCCCTGATATCTGCATCGAATCTCTTTTTCTCCTTATCACTGAGCTCATCATACATCTTTGGTCTGTTCATTCCATAGATCATTGTTTCATCTGCAGTTGTATCAATTAAATCTCTAGTAGTCTCAATCTAATAAGGTCCTTCATCGATTGACTTGAGAATGTTGACTCCGTTTTCTTTTCCCAAACAGTACAATCGGATTCGTTGTGCCCATGAGTCATAATCAGTTCTGTCAAGCATAGGTGGACGTGTATCTGACCCTGCTGCTTGAACGTCCTCAGCTACGGAAGAAACAATGGTAGGAACGATGTTTGCCATGATTACAAGTTCTACGGGATTTTACTATTCTTTGATTAAACCGGGAAATTGATTCTTTCACGGGATTTTACTAAACCAAAAGAACAACCGTAAGAATGTGTCACGAAGAAGTAACAAGTCTCAATAGACAAGTAGCTAAACACTCAACTCGCTTAGTTATCAACTCGCTAAACAACCAACTCGCTTAAAGAAACAAGTCGCTTAAGGAATCAACTCGCTAAATAGCAAAGTCGCATTAGTATCAACTCGCAACACAATCAACTCGCTTAATGAAACAAGTCACTAAATAGCCAACTCGCTTTAGTATCAACTCGCAACACAATCAACTCGCTTAATGAAACAAGTCGCTTTAAGAATCAACTCGCTTAATAGCAAGTCGCAAACAGACACAACTCGCTTTACCACCAAGTCGCTTACAAGCTTAACTCGCTAAATAGCCAAGTCGCATATATTAACTCGCATCCAGTAACAATGCAACTCGCTTCGAAGAAACTCAAGTCCGAGACTCAACTCGCATAGTACAAAGTTCACAAATAACCACTTTATCAATTAAAAACAACCAAACCACAACGATTTAAGCCTTCCAATTCAAAACATAAACACATATGATGATCCTAAACACAAAAGTACAAGCAAAATTCAAACTTTAACACTAGAATTTGTCCAAATGATTCAAACTCTCCTAAACACTTAATACCCCAAAAACCTTATGAAATCCATCAAAACAAAGAGCATGAAAGATGAATGATCAAACCATGGCTCTTGATACAATTTGTAACATATAAGATTTCACAAACACACTAAACCATAATCACTATGGGGCGTTTAATATGTTTAGAGAGAGAAAGTTCTAGAGAGAGAAAGGGAAGAGAGTTGGGAACTATGTGAAACAAAGAAAAATGATATTGAAGCTCCAACCCTCTACCTTGGGAGGTAGAGGGTATTTATAGTTTCTTACAAACAAACGCCACCTACGGGCTGTGGATCAGGCATACAGTGGGTAAAGACCCGTCCGTCCTCCGCGATGTTACTTAACTAAATACTACTTAACATCAAATAACTACGACTACGAGCTTTCTAACGATTACATATACTTGAGGTGACCGACACTTTAACTACTGGATTTTCCAAATCCTAACAGTAGGGCAAGGAAGGTGTCCTTGTAGCCGAACCACTATACATCAGTTGTGTCTTTTCTTTCCCTTCGCTTTACTTTATTTACTTGCTTTATCATTAGATCTATACTTTCTCTACATCTATAAGATCTCACATATTAACGTATCTAAAAGTTTTTGAAACTAACGTAAAATCGGCAAAACTATTCAACCCCCCTTCTAGTTTTCCACAATTGGCATCAAGAGCTAAGTTTATAAAAGTTTTAAAATAAAATTGTATTTTAAAAACTTTTCGATCACTATGGGTTCTGAAAATTATAAGGAAGGGCAATCTATGCAACGACCACCACTACTTGAAACTAATGGTTTTATATATTGGAAAAATAGATTCGAAACATATGTGAAATCTAAAGATATTGATCTTTGGTACATTATTGTTGAAGGCGACTTTGAGGCTACCTCAAATGATGATAAAGGAAATATAGTTAACATACCTCATGATAAATTAAGTGATGAATTGAAGAAAAAGCTTTCTAAAAACAGTGAAGCAAAAATGGTTTTATATAATGCTTTACCCAAAAAGGAATTTGAAAGAATTTCTATGCTTAAAACCTCTAAAGAAATTTGGAATTCTTTAGTTGTAACTCATCAAGGCAACCAACAAGTTAAAAATAATAAAATTGATTTATTTGTTCAACAATATGAATAATTTTCAATATCGGATGAGGAAACTATAGATCATTCATTTGCTAACTTTAATACTATTATTACATCTTTACAAGCACTTGATGAATCTTTTTCTAGCCGTAACCATGTTAGGAGATATCTAAGGGCACTTCCATCGAATTGGAGATCCAAGGTGACGGCGATCGAAGAGTCAAAAGATTTGACAATCCTTACTCTCGATGAACTCATAGGCAACCTAAAAGTCTACGAGCTTGTCCTTGCTAAAGACTCAGAAGCCTCAAAGGTGAAAGAGAAACACAAATCTCTTGCCCTTAAAGCCAAAAAGGCTTCAAGCGATGAAGAGAACTCTTCTTCAAGTAGTGACGACGAGGAGTACGCCATGGCGGTAAGGGACTTTAAAAAGTTCTTTAGAAGAAAGGGAAGATCGTCAAACAACCGTATGACGATAAGAAAGGCTTTCGAAAAAGCAAAGAGGACGAGAAGCCAAAGGATGATCGTACTTGCTTTAAATGTGGGGACCCAAACCACTTTATTAGTAAGTGTCCCAAACGGGATGATCAAAAGGCGTTCGTGAGCGGCACGTGTGGAATGAGCGACGAGGAGGACGAAGAAATTTGTCTCATGGCAAATGACGAGGTATGTCACGAATATTATAGTAGCTCATCACTTGATGACGACTCATTGCATAATGAATATGATAAACTATGCAATATTAGCTTAAAACTAGTTAACAAAAACAAGCTTTTAAAGAGTCAAAACCAACGTTTAGACAAAGAAGTCATCGAACTAAAAGCAAAACTAAAACGTTTGGAAAAGGGTAAAATAGCAAGTGGTGAATGTGAACTTTGCGTTCAACTTCAAACACTAGTTGATCATCTAGATTCTAAAATTGCTAGAATGAGTACGAACACTTTAGATACGATACTAGATGGTGTTAAAACCGGCAACAACCAAAATTTTTTAGGTGTTCAACAACTTGATCCATCAACTAGTGAAAATAAATAAACAAAATTTGTTAAGGCACTAGAAAAACCAGCCACTGTTGTGGCGGATCCCACGGATCCCTTGATAATGGAACCGGCTAGTGTACAGCCAGGGATCCATGGATCTGCTGTAGCAAATAATGGTAATAACGTAGCTTCTTCATCTAGAACTGAATTTGTTATCGTTAATAGGAAGAAACCAACTCATGTCACCTCTAGACAACCACCTCCAAAATATAATCCTACTTTTGCAAGAAACAAAGCTCCATCTTTTTCAAAACCTAATTCATTTAGGAGACCTAATAACGTTTACCCGAAAAGTAACCATCAAATGGGATGGAATCCAAATATGCAAAACGGTTTTCCTTTTCAAAACTTTGCTCTATGGAATGCATACTCATCTTATCCATACATGTTTAACATGAATGGAATGTTTAACACTAATGGACCCATGAACAAATGGGGACCAAACTTTTGAGTTTATTATTGTTTTAGGTGTGCTTAAAGGTCAACCTAGACCCCGATGAATGGGTCAAGGATAGCGGGTGCACGAGGCACATGACCGGCAATAGGGATCTATTCTCCACATATGAATCCATAAATGGAGGTAATGTGGTGTTTGGAAATAGGAAAAGTAGAATCATTGGTAAAGGTACGATTTCTAACAAATCTCTAACTATTAACGATGTGTGTCACGTAGAAAACCTAAACTTTAACCTCTTAAGTATAGGACAAATATGTGATAAAAAGTGCAATGTACTTTTACCGAAACCGGTAGTAAGATACTAAAAATGGCATAACCATAGGAAGAGGAATTAGGAAACATGGAGTCTATGTCATTAAAATCGGTAATGAACCTAAAGACAAACTATGTCTTACCTCTATGGATGATACTTGGACCTTATGGCATCGAAGATTGGGTCACGCCAACATGCGACTTCTTCAATCGCTATCATCCAAAGATCTAGTAAGAGATCTACCTAAGTTAAAATATGAACATCATTTTTGTGATGCTTGTAATGTAGGAAAACAAGCTCATTCTAGTCATAAAGCTAAAAACATGGTGTCTACAACTAGGTGTCTAGAATTACTACATATGGATTTATTTGGTCAATCCGCTATCCAAAGTTATGGAGGCAACTACTACACTTTGGTCATAGTGGATGACTATTCTAGGTATACATGGACAAAATTCTTAAAGAACAAAACGAAAACCTTTAATTATTTTGAAATATTAAGCAAAAAGATCCAAAGACAACTAGGAAGTCCCATAGTGTCTATTAGGACGGATCATGGTAGGGAATTCGATAATGAAGTGCAATTAGGAGCTTTTTGTGACGCTAATGGTATTACTCACAACTTCTCGGCTCCACGCACTCCACAATCGAATGGGCTAGTAGAAAGAAAGAATAGAACCCTACAAGAAATGAGTCGAACCATGCTTAATGAACAATCCATACCTCAAAAGTTTTGGTGTAATGCCGTTGATACTTCAACGTATATACTCAATCGAGTCTTAATTAGACCAATCTTAGGAAAAACTCCATATGAGTTACTTCGAGGCAAAAAGCCTATGTTAAATCACTTTAGAGTCTTTGGTAGTAAATGTTTTATTCTTAACACTAAAGATTACCTTACAAAATTTGATCCTAAATCAACCGAATGTATCTTTTTAGGTTACTCGCCAAATAGCAAAGCTTACATCATATTAAACAAAGAAACAATGAAGGTAGAAGAGTCATTAAATATAAAATTTGATGAAAGTCCACCCAAACCCTCTCCACCTCTTGTCAATGACGAGATTATAGAAAGTGAGGCTATAGTAATAAAGAAAAAGATAAGTGAAGAAGAAGAACCTCTAAGTGATGAAATAATAAACATTAAAGAGTCCAAAGATCACCCCGTAGATAAAATTATAGGAAAACTAAACGAACGAACATTAAGGTCTCAAGTTCAAAACCTAAGTAGCTTGTTTTGTTTCGTTTCAACCTTAGAACCTAAGAATACACAAGAAGCCATAAAAGATGAGAGTTGGGTAATGGCTATGCAAGAAGAACTAAATCAATTTGTTTCTAATGATGTTTGGACACTTGTCCCTCCACCTAGTAATCAAACCATAATAGGAACCAAATGGGTTTATAAAAACAAATTAGATGCAAACGGAGTAGTGTCTAGGAACAAGGCTAGACTCGTTGCTCAAGGGTATAACCAACAAGAAGGAATAGACTTTGATGAGACATACGCCCCCGTGGCTAGATTAGAGTCTATAAGAATACTTCTTGCGTATGCTTGTGCTAATGATCTAAAGCTTTATCAAATGGATGTCAAAAGCGCTTTTCTAAATGGTTTCATTAATGAAGAAGTATATGTAGCTCAACCTCCTGGCTTCATTGATTTTGAAAAACCCAAACATGTGTATAAATTAAAGAAAGCCCTTTACGGTCTTAAACAAGCTCCAAAAGCTTGGTATGATAGACTCAAGTCATTTCTAGTTAAACACAACTATACCATGGGGTTAGTTGACAACACACTTTTTACTAAGAAAAGAGAGTCACATATAATCATAGTACAAATATATGTAGATGATATTATATTCGGATCCACTTGTCAAGACATGTGTGATGATTTCTCTAAGATCATGCATGACGAGTTCGAAATGAGTATGATGGGAGAACTTAGTTTCTTTCTTGGTCTACAAATAAAACAAGTAGAAGATGATATCTTCTTCAATCAATCTAAATACATCAAGGAGATGTTAAAGAAATTCGGTCTAGAAGAGTCAAAACCAATTAGGACTCCAATGTCATCCGACACCAAACTCACAAAAGATGAAGACGGCGAATCCGTAGATAATACTAAATATCGTGGCATGATAGGTAGTCTTCTTTACCTCACGGCAAGTAGGCCGGATATCATGTTTAGTGTTTGCTTATGTGCTAGGTTTCAAGAAGACCCTAAAACATCACACCTAGAAGCCGTAAAAAGGATATTTAGATATATTAAGGGTACAACACAATTAGGATTATGGTATCCTAAGGGCACGGGAGTAGAAACAATTGTATATGCAGATTCTGACCATGCAGGTGATTACGTTGATAGAAAAAGTACAAGTGGGGTATGTACTTTTATGGGATGTTGTTTAACATCTTGGTTTTCTAAGAAACAAACGGCACTTGCAATATCAACAACCGAAGCCGAGTACGTCTCCGCCGGCAAAGCATGCCAACAAGCACTATGGATGAAACAAGCGTTAGTCGAGTACGACATTCATCTAAGCGACATAGCCATCCTATGTGACAACAAAGGTGCCATCGACTTAAGCAAAAATCCGGTATTGCATTCTCGCACAAAGCATATAGAGATTCGTCATCACTTCCTAAGAGACAATGTTCAAAAGGGGAACATCTCTATTGAGAAGGTAGCATCCGAAGACAACATAGTCGACGTCCTCACCAAACCGTTGAAGGGGGAACAATTCAACCTACTTCGTCTTGGTCTTGGTCTAATGGAACAAACGTTGTAACTTATTTGACTCTACAAGGTATGTAAACACTAGCCTTCTTCTTTCTGAGTCTAGGATTTCTATTTCATGCACAACTCACAAACAATACGGGAATTTTCAAAACCCAAGATAAGTTTTCCACTTATAGTTTTCTTATATTTTTTTCATACACATTTTCAAAGAAAACCTCTTTTCAAAATGTTTTCTAAAAGGATGATACCTTCCAGTATCAATTTCACAAAAGCAATTTCTCACGACTAAGACAAATCGTTTTTTTTTCATTATTAATACAAAGTAAAAACCCGTTTTCATTGCATCTCATGTCTTTTGAATGCTAAAGGGGACACATAACTAATATGTGTTTTCGGGTACATTCATTTAAGCAACAATGAATTAGGAGCATTGATAACACTAAATTACGTACTTATGTACTAAATATGTGTTTTCGGGTTATCTCAATAGGATGTCTTTCTACTTTTAGTTTATTTTTCGTTTTCTTTTTAGGAGTCGAGATAACCGTAACTCCAAATAGTTTGCATATAGGCACACAATAGGCAAAATGTTTTCAAAAAGAAAATTTGTGTGCTGCCTGGATCACCAGACCCACGGATCCCAGCCTTCATGCTGGACGGATCCCTCAAGGGAAGGATCCGTGGGATCCGTGAAACAGAAGCTGTTTTTACCTTCTATTTTTTCACTTTGGATGAAAAATCCACATTTGTTTCATTTTTTGGAGTATGCTCTTTAATGCTTGTGTTCTCATGATCACATGCCTTGAATTCATATCTAATCATTAGATTTTAATCCACACTTTGGGTCAAGCATTCATTACAATGCCTTGTTTTTCTATATATAGAACTCCCAAAATGCTTGCATAATCCATCTCATCTTCATAACCACAATACACCATGTCATCCAAAAACCCTTTAGATAAATCACCTAGTACAAACAATCATCTTCATGATACCCAAACCTTTGTGCTACCACCATCCAAAATACCACAATCAAACTCTAGGATATCCGCACGGATTAGTATCCGATCTTGTTGTTTAGCAAAACCAACCTCAAATGGTTCATCCTCAACAAATAACTCACCACAAGATGCTTCTATAATAGCACCTCCCTCATCACCAACAAGTACACCAACTTCATCACCACCTAAACAAAAAGAAATAGTCTTTTCAACACTCCCTACATCTCCAAATACTATTTTTCAAGATCTTGAAACATCACCACCATTAGCTCCCATCACATTACAAGAACATCTAGGTTCTTTTCCACCACCATTTACAAATATTCCGGATGTTGATCCATATTTTCCTATTTTTCCACCACAACTTCCGAATAACTCAAATCAAAACAACCCGGAAAACTTTCGCACTCATTACCCACATCATTTACATTGTGAACATTGCCAATCCACTAGGAAAATCGCAATAGAAATTAGGGAAGAAATGCGTTTCATACTCAACCTCATCCTTGATCGCATCAACACCATCACTCATCAAAACCTCCATCCATAACCTTATGCAAGCATGGAAGGAATCACTACTACTATTTTCTACTTTTAGTATCTTTTTTTTTCTTTTGAAGTCATTTTCAAGAACAAGTCTTGTTCTTATTTTTACATGCTTGTAAGTGGCATAAATACCACTACAATTTGTTGTTTTATTACAAGGCTTTGTTTGCATACCTTGGCTCCCAATCTTGATTCTCGGCAATAACAAGATTATTTAAGCATGTTACTAACCTTTCTTTTTGTAGGATTTTTTGTTTTTCTTCACTTGACGCCCCAAGCTAGGGGAAGCTACCATCAAGGGGGAGTAAGAAATACGTGGACTACTTTTTCCACACTTTTATGTTTATTTCTTCCAAGGGTTAACTTTTTGTTTCAACAAAAAGGGGGAGAAGAAGAAAAACTTAGGGGCTTTCAAAACTCACATATATTCTTAAGTTTTACTCATCATAACATTATATTTTGTCATCAACAAAAAGGGGGAGATTGTTAATACAAATAAACCGTAAAAACGTTTATTAATATTTTGCGATCTCTTTGTGTTTTGTTGATAACAAATATAATGTTATCTTAAGTATAATTATAAGGATACATGTTATTTTTGTAAAGCATTTACATATAGCCATTTAAATACAAAATGTAGTAATTAAGCATTTGTTGTAATAGTTTATTAGGATGGGTAAAAACCATAACCCATGGACCATAACCCATGGATCTTAATCCATACCCAAGTAGACTAGATACAGTGTATAATTAGATACATTAAATCTAAGAAAACCCATGGACCAACCCGTAACCCATGACCCATAACCAAAAAACCCATGGGCAAAGAGGAGCGTTCCACGGATCCCTAGGATTACACTAGACGGATCCCAAGTGGAAGGGATCCGTGGGATCCGGGGAAAAGTGAAGAGTTTTGCCTATAAATAGAGAGCCATTTCTTCATTCTAACTCACCCCTCTTCTTGCTAAATCTCTCATACACTCTCATTCTCTTCTAACATATAGATCACTTGATCTAGAGAGTTGTTCTTCTTTCTTTCTATTTGTGATCCTTATATAGGTCCTTCTCTAAGGCAAGATCACGAGCATTCTACAAGTCATCCAAGCAAGGGGTCCTTGATTGATTTGTCACTCCGCAAGATTTCTGTAGCGAAGATCTTGTATTTGATATTTCACATACTTGTTGTGTAATAGTCGTGTTGGTTTGGTCCACCGTGCTACGAACTCGGTGTTTAGCTTTGTACCGGAAAAAGTGTAAGCAACGTTGTGAAGGCTTCTCCGCCAAGTGAAGGAGTTTGTTGACATAGTGCTTGAACTCTCGAGTAGGTGACTCGGGGAGTGGAGTAGGGCAAGGAAGGTGTCCTTGTAGCCGAACCACTATACATCGGTTGTGTCTTTTCTTTCCCTTTGCTTTACTTTATTTACTTGCTTTATCATTAGATCTATACTTTCTCTACATCCATAAGATCTCACATATTAACGAATCTAAAGTTTTTGAAACTAACGTAAAATCAGAAAAATTATTCAACCCCCCCTCCCCTTCTAGTTTTCCACACAATCATCTCAACTAAACAGCACCACCGACTACTATAATCCCAACTCCTTAAAATAGAAACAAGACTTGAAACCAAACAAAAAAACTAAAGATCTCAGTTTCTCTTTTAATTAATCACATATTTGTTCTTGCAAACAAACACTTAAGAGGATACCATCATAGATCTATAAGAAGTAAAACTTCTTGAATATCTGAAAATTTTTAAAGAAAAAAACATAACTTTATTAGTTTTATCTTCTCTTTTCTTTCGGTCTAAGAAAACTAGAAATGAAATACAATACCACACCTATGCGAGACGTCTTTGAAAGATCTTGAAGCCACATCATTATCAGGTATACAAAAGGCAGTAAGAAACTCAGGTGTTTGAGCTTTGTTTGGTGTTCATCTTTGTTAGCAGGAAGAAACCATAGGAAGTTCTTGGTTTGTGTTTCGAATGGTTGTGGGAAGGATACAAGTCACCGGTTTGTGTTCAGTAAAGATCAAAAAGAGGTGTGGGGAAAGAAGTTGTGGCTGTGTTTTTGAAGTGAGAGTGATATTAGGGTTAGGTTTGAGAGTTTTTAGGGGATTATATAGCAAGGGATTAGGTTTAGGATTAATGAAAGTGTGTTTGGACCAAGTCTATAAGAAACAAAATCTTTTTGGGCTGCTTATTTAAGATAGAATCTTCTATCCAAAATTTGGTTTTAGTGTTTGTGCTTGGGCTGAATTTATTGAGAATTTATTGGTTATTTTTAGATTGAAATTTGTTAGTATAAATTTTGGACAACGGCCTTTATTCGGGCTTCGAAATTTGAAAGTGGTTATAATCTTGGGTTAAATTTTTGGGTTTGTTGAATATAACTACCGTGCTAGTTATTGTGAAACACGTTTCGAAAACACAACTCCTTTATCGTTGAACTGATCCATATCAAATTTTTCACACCAGAATTAGATGGAATCAAATACAAAAGAGAGAGAGAGAGATGCCCAAAGTTGTGCAAAAAGCTAGTCAATCAACACAGAATGATATGTCACATTTTAGAGCAATTAAATCACAACTCATGGTTTTAAAAATCCCAAATACAACATATTGGGATGAAGGGGTTTGCAAGATATTTAACACATTCTTCGGATTTGAAGTAGATTTTCAAAATTTTATAAAAGATATGGTCCGCAACCTCGATCACTTAGAGAAACAAATTGAGAAAGAGAACCTTCATGAGAGTGATTATAAGTATGCTTTTAGTGTACTCAAAACACAATTCAAAAGGTTCTTAGAGACATATGTCAACATGCTCAAAAGTGTTAATGGACTTTTTTGTGAATGGGAAAGACAGAGAGTTAAAGATTACATTAGCATAAGGGTTACAAATTTTAGATATCAGATCATCAATCAAATGAATAACCTTGAATCGGTACTAGATGCAAGAGCAGATTATGAGAAAGAGATGTTGACAAAGTAAAGAGAGCAGATTGAAAGAGAGAAGTTAAAAGAAAATTAGTTGAAAGAACGGGAGATGCAAATAAAGGATACAGAGGATAATGAAAGAGAGTCTGAAAAAGAGATACAATCATAAGAGGGAATAGTCAATGAAGGTGAATCATTAGACGATAGCTTGGTTTTGAGGGAAAATGATACATCATCAGAACATCAAGTTGAAAGCAGCAATCCACGGTATGATTCGGATGTTGACGGTACACACGAGAATGAAGCTGTTTGGGATACTGAGGATGATTCTATTAGACCTTCATTAGACACTAATATATTGGCTAAGGTACAAATTCGAAATATGATAATTGTGATAATGTTGTTGCATTCGAAATATGATAATTGTGATGTGTTTGCTCATGAGATACAAAGTCACGAACAACCTGAATCTATTAAAGACACACATATGGTGACTCAGGATGATAGTAATATTATTTCTAAGACTCCATATATGGATCCTAATAGAGGCAAGGAAGAACATGATAATGTGGATTATGCGCAACGAGATTTAATTGTTTCCTTAGTCAATAAAGTACAATGTGAAGTTGATATCAGCAATAAGGTCAATCGTGAAGCTCGACAAGAGAATGCTTTATTGACCAAAGAGCTTGAGAGATATAAGGGTGTTGAGAAAAATTTTGAAAAATGTAATGAAAAGAAAAGCTGAACTTGAAATTGAAAACTCAAACCTTAAATCTCAAGCTCTTGAAAATGAAAGGAAAATGATTGGGAAGTCTCATAAGTATGGAGAGTCTATCAAACCAATTTTAAAAGAAAAAGAGGAAGTTCAAATTGCTCGCATAGAAGATAATCTTGAAAAGAAGTTGTTAACAGCACAATTTGATAAAGAACATATAACTAACTTGCGTAAAATTGAAGCTCTTTCAAAAGAAAAATCATAATTAAAAGAAATGAGAATTCAAAGCTTCATAAACAACTTCGAATCTTGAGATCATTAAAACAAAACTTGAAAATGAAAAACATGAGTTTTTGACACGAACAAATGATCTTGCAACCAAACTTCGAAAAACGGGATAGACTGTTCAGAATTTTAACGTGATGCTTCCATCAGATGATAATGTTCATATTGGAAAATGTGGTATCGGTTTTGAGAATAATGATAATTTAAACAATGAAAATCCGTGTTTTTTAAACGAAACCAAAGAGTTGACACCTAATTTGTATAACCCTGAAAATTGGGAAAAGATTTGTCAACTTATCTTTTGTTTGATTCACAAGATGTTTTACAATATGAAGAAGAAAAACGTTTGAAAGTGAAATAAAGAAAAACCCCATTCTCATATCATAGCTTTGAGTATGGTTGTACTCAAGTGAGAGACATACCAAAAGAACCTTTGAAATAAAGAGACACACATGTAAAAATATACTTCGAACAAGCTCAACTTGCTACTTACGATGCTAAGTTATGGCAAAGTGAAGCAAGAAAAAGTTTTTGTAATCTCAAACTTCACATTGAGCATACCTTAAAATTCATTGGTGTCAAGAAACAATACTCAACTAATGAGTACTTTAGTCTTTCTTCATGGGAAGATCGCATTAAAACTGAAATTATTAAGGTTTTAAAAGAGGAGATTGAACCTCGTGTGACAAACATTAACATATGTTTTGAATACTTGGAAAAGAATCTTTTCACTGAAAGGAAAGAAGATTTGAAGTATGTCACATTCTTGAAGACTAATTTGATGAAAAATGCTTAATGCTTGATATTCAAAAATATTTTTTTGCGAATCAAATTGAGTCATTCAAATCAATGTCTATCAGCCATGAGTATGAGAATGTGAATTTTAAACAAAATTCTTCCATGGAATCTGAAAATGTGTGTCTCAAAGAGAAAATAACCGAGCTTTCAAAAGCAACAACTTATGTCAAAGCAGAATTATCAAAAAGAACTGCTCAGTTTGAGAAAGATTTTGTAAAACTAAAAGCACAAAGTATTTCTTTCCAAGTCAAACTGCAGGATAAGAAAATATATTCGGATAACTCTTTGACATCGGTACTTAAAGGAAAAGAAAAGGTTTTTGAAGAAAATTGTGATGATGCCAAAATCAAGTTTGATTTTGATGAACTTGATACAAAAAATATTGAGTTGGAACATATTGTGGCATCATTACAAAAAGAAAATGAACATTTGAAACAAACTTACAAAAAATTGTTTGATTCAATCAAATGATCAAGAGTTCAGAATCAAAACTCAAACAAGTCTAACTCTCAGATCGCTACAAATCATCATTTTGAAAAATAAAAATGTGTGCTTCAAAAGAAAATTGTTGAATTGGAAAAGATTTTAGCACAACAAGCCAAAGATTTTGATGATGCCAAAACCAAATTTTCATCGAAACAGAAAAATATGAAAAATATTTTGCACATCTTGAAGATCAAAATGTTTCATTACATGAGAAACTGGAATCAAAAGATCATCTTTCAATTTAAAAAGAATACAATGATTTGAGAACGTCTTACAATGCCTTAATAGCAAAGTTTGATGTTCTTAACCGATCAAAAGACAAATTAGCTGTTTCAAACAAGTCCACACCAAAAGTAATTGTTTCAGAGAAGGTTTACATGGGTGAATCTTCAACACCATTTTAAAAAATGGTTTATCAGTTTATAACATATTCTTTTGCAAAAAGGAAGGAAGGTTTTTAGATACCTAATTTTTCCGAAACAATTACTCCTCAAAAGGTTTAATATCAAATGCTTCAAAAGGAAAGAATCAAGGTTTTCAAACTCCATATTCCCGTTTTACACCGGTAAAGCAAGTGTGGAAACCAAAACAAAGTCATTCAAAACTTTTGAAATATTCAAACTCTTAAATGCTTCCGCTGCAACATAAGAATGGCTCTGCTTTTGAAATTCTAAATACCGGAAGGTTTCCATTTATTTCAAAAACAAATTTTTGAAATGAAACACCGTGTTTCAACAATAGATGTAAATCTTCTCCTTCTTAAATTTTTAAAACTCCAAGAGAGACACCGGGTTTCTCAAACAACTTTCAAAAGAAAAAGATTTTTAAATCACTGTTGATTCCACGAGCATTATTTCAAAATGAGACACCGGTTTTCAGTCCTCATTGGAATTCAACTTCTTTGTATTGGATGGACACAACATATAAATGGTTTTCAAAATTTGGTAAATGCACGAGCGTCGTGCTTAAATGGGTTCCAAAGATTGTTGCCTAATCTGATATCAAAATGACTTCTATACATTTCATTATAGGACTCGTACTTCATTTTTATGACTTCTAAGTATTTCAGCTTAGGACTCGGACTTCAAAACAATGGCTTGCGATTACCTCAGACTATAACCCACACTTTTAAAGAAAGGAGAGTGTGCGCGTCAGTTCACTTATCCTTATTAAAAGAAGAGAAATCTTCTTAATATTGAGCGAAATTTATTCAAAAGTTTTCAAAAGGTTTTTTAAAACTTTTCAAAGTTTTGCTCAAGATATTACTCCCTCCAAATTCTTAAAAGTTTAAATTTATCAAAAACACTTTATTTTTAGGGGGAGTAATAAAAAGATGTTCCAAAAGTTAATGCAGATCCGTTTCTTCTTATTAGCTATCCATGAAAAAATATTTTAATAAATTAGTTTTATAAATACCAAGGATATGCTATTTTTTAAGGGGAGAAAATATGATTAAAAATGTGATCGTTTTTATCTCTACATGGCTTGATTTGAAGATTGACCAAGCTCTAAATGAACCATCTCGAGATGCTCTTTTATAGACTTATACCTAGACGGGTAATAATTTCAAGTTGGTTATTAGAGCTAGTCGTCACCTAAAAGTTGATGATTTTTTAACTAGCAACGTAAACGTGTCTCACAAAGGACTTGTCTATTTAGGGTCTATCATTTCAAAAGTGCGAATTCTTCCCAACGTGTGCAAAATCTTTGAATGAAATATTTATCCTTGCACATGTGTAGGGGGAGTGTTTCTCAAAAAAGAAAAACTTTTAAAGTGTTAACAAAACTATTTGATTATTCAAACACTTTGATTGATTTTATATGGTTTTATGGATACGATCATTATAACCAACCAACCAAACCGACAATATCCAAAAGAAGTTATAAAATGGTCAGGAATTATGTATTAATCCCATGGTGCAGCCAGAGCCGGAAGGGCTTACCCAGAGACATTCCAAATAGATAGAATTAGAAGTCCTTAGGTAAATGGAGAAGTATGAGAAAAAAGGGAATAATGATTTCATCTAAGAGCTATTACTGGAACAATCACAATAAAGTAATAGTCATGACGACATGATATGCATTAAAGGGGTTAAAGAATGAAAAAAAAAAGTTAAAAAAGTGTGAAAAGAAATGAGCCCTCCATACACTTAGGCAAAAACCCGGTCAATACATAATCTATCGGTTATCACAAAGATGATACTGATATTGAAGACAAGACATCATGGACCCAAAAATGCAATGCACAACCCTTCCTAGCTACTCAAGTTCCTCTCAAAAGGTTCTTGTTTCATTTCTCACTAAGACTAAACACGTAATCTATCGACCTCTCATTCTGAGATGTGTTGGTATTGAAAATATGGCATTTCGTTCCAGCCTCCGCTCACTAAAATCAAAACGCACTTATTGAGTCTAGAGCCAAATGAGATTCATAAATAAAATCTCATAGGACACATTTCAATATACACTTGTTGTTCAGACAATAATAACACAAGTTGTACCTGGGAGTCCTTCGCAGATCTTTGTAATCTTGCCAGAACATTCATAGTAGAATGAAGCATGTGATCTTCGATGATTGAATGAAAACCCTGCCAGTGTCAACATCACATAGCAATGAAAGCGGGTCATTTCGTTTATCCTTTATGGATTAAGCTTAGTGTTCATGGTGGTTACTTTGTCCAAAACGGTCTACAGTCTTGGAGTGATACTTCGGTGTACTCCAACGGCTCACCTGGATAGTTGTAAGCGTGCTTGTGGCATTCTATTCAGGAACAACCTTTGAATATGCGAAAAAATGTTAGCACATTATGCCCCAAATACTCTCGATATCCAAACTTGTAAGTGCTGGAAATCCTACCCAAGAGACTTCTTTCATGAATTGATTCCTGATGACGTAGTTGTATACGTGGATTTATCAAATTTATATAAAAATGTCCTTAACAGGATTAGGACGACTGATGTGCCCGACTAAGGTGAATGAAATCAAGACGTTCATCAATAAAACAATCGTAGTGGAACGATTCCCTAAGAAAAGATCCACAATGATCGATTGGCTTAACGTGATTATTAGCTATCTTATTTGTGCATGTACTGATGAAAGTAGCCTTGTTAGACGATCATACACCATCATATTCATCAACAATCTTCAACACCGCATGCTCATACTAATATCCTCATCAAAATCAAGTCAGAAAGTTCAAGACAAAGTTCTATACAAAAGTGAAGAATCAAGATGTCAAAGATCTCACAAGGATATGAGGATAGAGATAGTATGAAGATCAAAGCTTTAACCAGAAGTATGAGCATGTTGGAGAAGATGCAAAGACAAATCTTGAAGATGTTAATTGAAGGCAAGTAAAGACCACAAGATTTATTCAAAGATTACAAAGCATGAAGGAGCAAAGGAACAAGACTAATCTATTACAACATACAAGGTTCAAAGCTCAAAAGAAGATTCAAGATTCAAGAAACGAATACGTGTCTAAAAGAATAGCCGCCCCATAAGAGGAAATTGTTAGTACTACGAATATATAGTTAAAGTGATGGCAATTCTTTATGATTAGGAACATTGTAATTTGTCTTAGACATTATAATAGTTAGTTAGTTTAGTAACGGGCTTTGTGGTACAGGCTAAGCTAATAAATGTCTATTTAGCAAAGATAGTAAACTAATATGTACAAGCCCAAGACTACTAACTAATCCAAGCCCATGAGCCCATTAAGTGGCATGACACTAAGTATATAAACCTCCAAATGCTCTCATCTGGAGGTGTGAGTTCACTAAGTTTATGTGTTTTTTGTAGTGAAAAGATAGCATACACTCTTTTGTTTTTCATAATTTCTCACGCCTCTCTCTCCGTCTCTAGTTTTTTATTGTGTATTATTTGATCAACTATAGAGATCCTACACATACAACTTATATCTTAATGTTATAAAGCAAAAAAGGTAATTCTATAACTTCATGTCTTAACTATATATTTACATCTTTAGTCCCTATTGTTAAGTCCATTACGTGGGAAGTCCTTTTCTATTTAATATTTGCATTTTTGGCCTTTATTTTTCCAAATACTTAACTGATCTAACATTCAATTATTCCATACATATCAAGGTTGTCAGGATCGGGATCCTACCTAGGATCGTTTTTGGTTTTGCAAGATCGTGATCGTAGGATCGGATCGGGATCTTAAGATCCTATGAAAATGTGTATATTTTTGTATAGGGGCTGTAGTTCTATATATAATTATATATATCTCGGCATAAGTCTACACTTAGTCAATTTGTATACTATATAACGTTAAAAAATAAAAAGAATGCCCATACTTTAAAGTTTACTTCGTGGTGAACAATAAATAAACCAGTTTTTTGTTTATCCTGTTTGAAATGTACATACGCAAGACTTAATATAAATTAATAAATCATATGTGTGTTGGTAAAAATAGCATGTAGTTGTCGTGAAAATATTGTTAGTCATTATCGTAATAATTTTGTACTTAATTTAGCCAATGCTAACACTAATTTCCTACAATGCGCATCTGTCACTTTAAACCGAATGGTCATTTGTGAAAAACAATGAATTAAAGTTCAAAAAAAAAGAAAAACAATGAATTAGTGATTGAGATTGGGCTTTTTTGAATCAAACATGGGGCTTAAATGCTTCACATAGAAGAAAAAGTCCAAAAAATGGTTCTTCAACAGGATCGGATCGTAAATCGATCCTACGATCTACGATCCGATCCTACGCTCCTGAACGATCCTACCAGATTTACGATCCCGTTGCGATCCTGATCGTTTTTTAAGTGTAGGATCGTAGGATCGTGCGATCCTACGATCAGGATCGCGATCCTGACAACCTTGATACATATTATTAAAATAGATATAACAAAACTATAAAGTTGAGGGTGTTACATGTTAGGCATCACATGATTGATGAAAGCGTAAATTTTTTCTACACAAGCTATACACAAACAACCGTCCATCTCATTATGTTGCATTTTTTTTTAAAATTGCCCTAATGTTCTCACATTTTTTTAATTTAATTCCATTTTTTTAATTTAATTCTAACATTAAAAGTTTAAAAAAAATCATTCACATCTCTCCTATATAACACGCCATAAACATCTTTTTACTATTGTATTAATTCATAGTTAAGTTGATACTAGCAGGGTACCCCGCGCGGCGGCGGCAGGTTGAAATAAATTTTTCTGTTGAATCATGTATTTTAGTTTATTATGTTCTTCTTGACAATAAATTTACGGATATCAAGAATTTCTTTTAGCCCGTGCCCGTTCGGGCTCGAGCCCGTTGGCCCGTGCCTATTTGGCCCATCCTCGTTCGGGCTCGAGCCCGTTTGGCCCGCACCAGTTCGGACTTAAGCCAATTTGCCCGTTGACCGTTCGGGCTTGAATATCTGTATAATGTGCTTTATTATTTGATAGTGACATTTAACGCAGGGTTCCTGAAATAAGTGCGGCGGATACCCTGAAATAAAACTTTCCGATGAAAATTGTATTTTAGTTTATTATTTTCTTTTTTATTATAAATTTACGGATTTCAAGAATTTCGTTTAGATCGTGCCCGTTCGGGCTCGAGCCCGTTTGGCCCGTGCCCACTCGGCTCGACCCGTTGGCGCGTGCTCTTCGGATCGTACCCGGCTCCATTGGACCGTTGCCCGTTCGAGCTTGAATATTTGAAATGTTTTTTATTATTTGTATTAGTGACATTTTAATGCAGGAATTATGTTCAAGTTGATTGTACAATATGCTTGATAATTTGTATTTCTTGTGTAAGGGGTGTTTTAATAATTGCATTAATTGTATTTATTGACCAGTTAATTAATTAATTACATTAAATATCTTGACCACATTAATAGTGCTTTGTATTTTGTACATTAAGCTTTAAGACTTGTAAGGCTTAAAATTAAGATTGATGAGAAAAGATCATTAATAGTGCATTATGTATTGTACAATAGGCTTTGTATTTTGTAATTATTAATTTTAAGACCATGAGGAGAGAGATTCATTCCTCTATTATAAGTAGTATAGATAATTCATAACTTGATGAAAATGAATGATGAGAAAAAATTGTCCATGCTATTGTTGAACAAGTTTCAAACAAAAGTGAGATTAATGTTTTGTAATTTTATTTATATTTTACAGATCCGTCCCATTCTTACTCCTAATCTCAATCCGTTTTTCAATCCCAAATTGTTAAACCGTTAGCCGCTAGAAAATCCCTTTGGTATGAATAGTAGATTTAGAACACAACAAGTGTAATCATTCTCTAGGATCTTATATGTAAGTATGTAACATTGTAATAGATTAGAGTTTGGATGTAAGTTTATTGTTGTAATATTCACATTAGGTTGACTACCCTCTCAACACCTGGATAGTTGAGAGGGGAAGCAAATTTTACCATGGAACATTTGGTTCCACAGGTTGGAACTTATGTAGTGTGGGTATAAATACCTCCTATCATCTCGCAAGTTGAAGTGGGACTTGTATGCAACACTAAATTTTAGTGTGTGCTTGTGTATGAAATAAGTTATTTCCTCTTGCTCTCTATCTAGTTTATCATGTCTCTCTCGAGATTACCATTAGATTAAGTTTGATTATATCTATCTAACACACGGGTATTCACATAGCATAGATAAGTGAGGTATTTTTGTTAGTGAAATTGATGTTTTTATTGCGTCTTATTAATGGTGAAGTAAAAATGTAATATGACAATGAGTCAACGGTAATAATGTTGGTTAGCCCTACACCCAACCTAATCTTCAAAAAACTTCTCAAATACATAAAATTAAGAAATGTGGATATGATGAAAAGGAAACATACAGGAAATGTACTTGTAAATATGAACCCATTTCCACTAGGACATATCTCATTTTCATCCGTTCTAAAACGTAACGTTTGGGGTACTTTCCACCATGGCACCATCACACTGCCTTATTTCAATACTTGCATTTATTATAATACTACTAGTATTATACTAGCAATAAGATATCGTATTTGTTAATAATGCGACGTGTACAGTTTGACCCTTTCAAAAGAAATTTTGGTTCTAGTTAGTTTGTCATTAATAAGAGAGTTAACTACATTTTTGGTCTTTGTGGTTGTACCTGGATTCCACTTTTGGTCCATTTGTTCAAAAAGTTGCAATTTTAGTCCAAAATGCATAGTTTGGTTCCACTTTTGGTCCATTTTTCTAACGAAGTTAGTTCAGTTAGTTAAGTCATTTGCAACGTTAGTCCTTTATAACGGTCGTTTGCAACGTTAGTACTTTATACCAAAGATCTTTTGCAACATTTGCAATGTTAGTCCTTTAGGGCTATAGTTAGTCCTTTAAAAAATTTAAAAAAAAAATTTAGAAATAAAAATTATAATTTTTTTTTCTAAAATAAAATTCGAAAAAAATTTCGAAATATATTCTTAAAAGAAAACTTTTTTTTTTCCAAAAAAATTCTAAAAAATAACTTTTTTTTTTCCGAAATTTTTTTTTTCAGAAAAAAATTTCGAAATATATTCTAAAAAAAAACTTTTTTTCCGAAAAAAATTCTAAATATATATTCTAAAAAAAAACTTTTTTTTCCGAAAAAAATTTCAAAATATACTCTAATTTTTTTTTTAAATGTATATACATTGAAAAAATGTTTTTTTAAATGTATATACATTTTTTCTAGAATATATTTCGAAATTTTTTTCAATGTAAATACATTTTTAAAAAAACGTTTTTTCAATGTGTATACATTTTTAAAAAAAGTTTTTTTTAGAATATATTTCGAAATTTTTTTCGGAAAAAAAAAAAAAAATTTTAGAATATATTTTTGGAATTTTTTTCGGAAAAAAAAGTTTTTTTTTAGAATATATTTCGAAATTTTTTTCGGAAAAATTTTTTTTTTTAAAAAAAGTTTCTTTTTAGAATTTTTTTCGGAAAAAAAAAGTTTTCTTTTTAGAATATATTTCGAAATTCTTTTCAATGTATATACATTTTAAAAAAAACGTTTTTTTAGTGTATATACATTTTAAAAAAAAATTTAGAATATATTTTGAAATTTTTTTCGGAAAAAAAAAGTTTTTTTTAGAATATATTTTTAGAATTTTATTCGGAAAAAAAGTTTTTTTTTAAGAATATATTTCGAATTTTTTCGGAAAAAATTTTTTCCGAAAAGTTATTTTTAAAAAGTTTCTTTTTAGTAATTTTTTCGGAAAAAGAAGTTTTCTTTTAGAATATATTTCGAAATTTTTTCGAATTTATTTTAAAAAAATTATAATTTTTTTTCTAAATTTTTTTCCGAATTTTTTTGTTTAGAATTTTTTTTTAAAAGACTAACTAACTGAAAGGACTAACGTTGCAAATGTTGCAAAAGATCTTTGGTATAAAGGACTTACGTTGCAAACTACCGTTATAAAGGACTAACGTTGCAAACGACTTAACTAACTGAACTAACTTCGTTAGAAAAATGGACCAAAAGTGGAACCAAACTATGCATTTTGGATTAAAATCGCAACTTTTTGAACAAATGGACCAAAAGTGAAATCCAGGTACAACCACAAGGACACCTAAAAAGGTCCATACAAATCGCTTTCGTCTTGTATGTGGCGATGGTGAACACCTAAAAAGCCACTTCAAGTTGACGTTTGACCTTTGCATCATGCATTTACTAATTATTTTCGACATATAGGGTGTGTTTGGTAGCAAGCATAAAAGATCATTTTTGAGCAATTAGAATTTAGCATTTAACGTTATTTAAAGAGTGTATATTTGAATATGTAAGCTTTTTTTACGTTATTTTACTTATTATTATTACATTTACAGCTACTCTACCAAACACTTTTATAAAATAAACTGTTACTGCTAACTACTACCGTTAATTTTAACAAAGATACCTATAATCTTGTTACAAGAAAATTTGACAATATTGGCAAAGTCATATATTCAAAATCAACATATTAAGCTATGTGTCTCTATATTACCTCAAAGTTGCTGCCTGTGAATTATTGAACTTGGGTCATACTTGAAAATCTCAAACCGTAACCAACCACTTAGAATAATCACTATACTATGATAATGACAAAGGAAAAATGCTCCTATTATCCTAAATTAAGTGTTGACAATACTATTTTAAATCAATGACAAGTTTAGTTTGTTAGTAATTAAAAAGAGTTAGATCTTCTTATGTTTAACTCTTTCCTATTCTTCTTATGTTATGTTAGTGATATTGTGAGATAATGCAAAATAGTGGGTCTTTTGTCTCAATTAGTGATGCTCATTTTATCATTTTCTTGTTTTTAATTGGTTTAACATGACAAACATGAAAGATTAATTTGAAAGGATCTTTTTCTTTTTTAAAATTGTGTGAATTTTGAAAGTGATCATTTATTATGATATGAATGAAATGGAGTAGCATATCTACATGAACATGTTGCTTCTTTGTTGCTTAAGAGGCATAAAATGAATAGGAAGGAGTGAATTAAACGGGTGGTTACAAAGTTAGGTTGTAGTGGGTGAGGGTAGGGGTGAGCATTTGACCCGAACGGACCGGTCCGACCGAAGGACCGACCGGACCGAGACCGGACCGACCACATTCGGTCCGGTCCGCGGTCTCGCTGAGTTATTCGGTCCCGGTTCGGTCCGGTCCGACCAAAACCGGACGAATTGGCTTTTGGACCGGACCGACCTGGACCGACATCGGACCGAGACCGGACCGGCCACATTCGGTCCGGTCTGGTCTAGTGATTTTTCGACGAACTCGGGTGTCGGTCCGGTCCGGTCTTAGCCGGTCCGGTCCGGTTTTCAGACCGTGCACACCCCTAGGTGAGGGTGGTGTTGGGTTGTGAAATAACAAAATATTTTACATAAAACTTCATATCTAAATTTCTAAATCTTAACCGAGTATATATGCAAAGGTCGTGTAAAAGCAGTCCTAGCATGACTCCTATTGAATCTTGTTATGAAATAAAATATCCAAAAATATAAAACATCATACAATGACAATCACTAACCGAACATGTACTTCCAACCAGACATGTGATCGTACTAAAAAAACATTTACATTTCCAAGAATAATAATAACCTAGTCAACAACAGGCACTGCCAGTACATAACATGTGATTGTACTACAATCCAACCTATGTATTTCCCGTAATTCATTATCGTATATAAAACCAAACCAACACAACCACTTTGTCTCATTCCTTCCATTTTACTCAAAAGTTTCACATGTCTCGTTATTTCCTTTTCTTCATATCTCTTCTCCTCGTCCTCATCATCTCCGCCTCAGCTCACGGAGGCGGTGATGATGAGGACGAAGAAGCTGGTCCAAAGCCCAACCTGCGATCAAAATCTTTGATCCTGGTCAAGATATGGTGTTTGATACTAGTGTTCGTTGGAACGTTCATTGGTGGTGTGTCTCCCTACTTTTTTAAATGGAACGAGGGGTTTTTGGTGTTGGGGACACAATTCGCGGGTGGTGTGTTTCTTGGAACTGCTTTGATGCATTTCTTAAGTGATGCTAATGAAACGTTTCAAGATTTGACTAGTGTTGAATACCCTTTTGCGTTTATGTTGGCTTGTGGTGGTTATTTGCTTACCATGTCTGCGGATTGTGTCATTTCGTATGTTTATGGGAAGCAAAATAGTTCCGATGTTGAAGATCAAGGTAGTTATTTTGCTCTGTGCTTATTTAAATTGTTTATCTGTTTTAAATACTATGAGGTCACGAGTTTAGTTTAAGAAGATTATGTCCTAAAAAATAGTCATATAAACGTTTAGAACTACTTATCCGCTTAAAAAAACAGATAAGCACTTATAATAAGCTATCCCATAGACACCCTTATAAATATTTGATACTTTGATGTTCTTATGTATCAAAAGGTAACAAATTATAATGGTTGATAACAGAGGACAATAGGAACGGAAAAGATGAAAATGCCCCTACAAAGATTGGAATAACATCAGCGTCTTCACTCGGTGACAGCATTTTGCTGATAGTTGCATTATGTTTCCACTCAGTCTTTGAAGGAATAGCAATTGGTATCTCAGACACGAAAGCAGACGCTTGGAAAGCGTTATGGACAATATCTCTTCACAAAATCTTTGCAGCCATTGCAATGGGAATTGCTCTACTAAGGATGATTCCTGACCGTCCTTTATTATCGTGTGCATCTTACTTTTG
>OU343220.1:235131326-235279537 GCA_910596185.1 Chrysanthemum makinoi | reverse complement strand
TAAACGTAAATATAAAAGAATAAAACACCTATGGATATGAAAATGATATTTTTACAATCCTAATAATAAAAGAAAATTATTGGAAAATTAAAATTATTTTTATGACTATCTATTTAATTATTATTAATTAAAAACTATTTTAACTATTTAATAATACCCTCAAATATAAGAAAATATGAAATAAAGCTAGAAAAGTGAAATTATGACTTAGAAAAATCTAAAATATTATTAAACTTATTTTAAAATTGAAAATATATTTTTTACACTTTTTATCTATTTATTATTAATTAATTCCAATTTATTAATTATTTAAAATACACTTAAATACAAAAAAATATAAAATTAACCTGTAAAAATAAAATTTTAACTTAGAAAAATCTAAAATATTAGAAAACTAATTTTAAAACTGAAAAAATATTTTTTATGTTTTTTATTTATTTATTATTAATTATTTAATACTTTTAACTATTTTAAATTCTAATAAATACTAAACAAACTAAGAAAATTATGAAATTTTTCTATAAATATCTTATGATGACAGAAAGCTAAGAAAATTATAAAAACATAAAGTGCTTAATAATAAGCTGAAAAAGAAAATTAAAAAACTAATTTATATTAAATAAACGCTATCACTATTTTTAAAATGATGTTTTTGTGTTTTTTATTTTATAAACCTATTATACTACTAATAATAAGCAACTTTAATGAAAACAAAAATTTTGGAACTTGAAAATAAGCAGTTTGAGAGCTTATGAGCTCAACAGTTTAAGCTTTTGGCTTTCAAAAAGGATTTAAGCTCAAACAAGCTTACAAGCTGGAACCAAAAGTAAAATAAGGTACAAATAAGCTAAAGGAACTTGAATTAAGCTAAAAAAACACAAAGAAACATACTGATAAGCTTAATATAAGCTAATAAGCACTTGTACTAAACTAAGCAACCAAACAGGCCTACACAGATTTTGGAGGCTAGATTAAGCTAGGAGCAAAAGCTCCAAAGCCAAAAATAAGCGGATGTAAAAAGCTGGTTAGTGAGCTTCTCGAAAACCAAAATATACAAGTTTGGGCCCACTATTAAGCTCTGTGTGAGCTTGTGAAAGTGGCTTGTAAACACTGAATACTTAGTGTACACAGAAATGGGACAAGGTAAAAGCTAGTAGCAGCCCTACCAAATAAGCTAGAAAGTAAAAAATTAAGCTTGGAACTTTGAGACAGCTAGATGGGCTTTCCAAAAAGCTAAGTTTCAATGCCTAGGTCCCACTAATAAGCTCTTAATGAGCTTGAGAAAAAGACTCAACTACACTGATGACTCAGTGTAGTGAGTGATTTTGAGAAAAGAACATTAGAATGATAAGCAGTCCAAATAAGCTCAAAAATGGAAAATAAGCATTCAAACATTAAACTAGCCAGATGGGCTTTACAAAACAACAATTTACACAAGCTAAAGCTTACTAATGAACAGGATATAAGCTCATGAAATAAGCCTACTCAACTGTGACACAGGCACTTTTTCAGAAAAGGGTTTAAAATAAGCTAAGAAATAAGCAGTTTAATTAGCTAACTAAAATTATAAAAACTACTTGATTAAGATGAGAAACTAAATATTATAAACCTAAAAGCTTAAGTCCTAAATCCTAACAGTAAGATCACAAGAAAATTAACAAGTTTATTCAAAAACTGCAAATAAAAAAATTTGACTTTTTAAGATAAACACTAAAGTTGACTTTGATGAACTTTGGATCAATCCTATACGGATTATGTTGTAATAAGGTAAATTAAGACTGGTTTGATCAATTCTAACAACTTATAAACATGATAGCATGATTATTGAACATAAAAATCCAACAGTTAGCAATTGATTTGGATTAAAAGCAAATTTTGACTTTTTATCAAATGAGCACTGATTTTTATTGTATATCTGAGCTATATTGACCTAATGTAACATATAACAACCAAGAACAATAACATGAAAACCTCTAACACAGGTTAATAAAGCAAAAACAAAACAACCCTTAAAAAACTGATTTGAAGCTTTAAGTACTAAAATAGATTTTTAAACAAAAAATCTATTGATTAACTTATAATAACTATATTGATACAGGATTAAACTAAAATTAACAAGATTTAAACACTTATACTAAGAAATACCGATTTTGAAGAATTGCTTACAAATTGAGTCCAAGCACAAAACTGAGAATCAAGAGCCAAGAACACAACCTATAGCTCCCAAGAAGCACAAAACCAAGGGCAATCCAAAATCAACCCTGCTCCAGCTTCTTGATCATTTCTTTGCTGATTTTTGAATTTTATCTAATTTATGTGAATTTTTTTGGTATTTTTGGTTTTTGATTCTAAACTGAGTTTTAGAGTTACTAAAAAGCTTAGAAAAGCTTTAATAGGAGCTTATGAGTCCATAACATTAACTACTAACAACATTCAAACAAATTGAGAATTTAACAAGGAAATTGGCATAAACTTGAAATGAGACTGAAAAAGAAATTGCTTATGAAAAAGATTTATATTACACTGAAATTGATAAAAACAGTACTTGAAAGCTTGAAATTACATTGGAATTTGAAAATTAACTAAAACGACATAACATAAATTAAATTACACTAGATATGTCTTCACATTGCTTCTCTTCTACTTTATATTGATCTTTGTAAGCTTTGTCGACATCTGCGAGACTTCCCACTTCATTCAACCATTGGATCCTTTGAATTCATCAGAACTGTCCATTTGTCATTTTGGCCAAAAGTATTTGAGCAGGTTTTTGCAATTAAAGAAGTTTGGGTGTTTGTGGAGGTGTTAGGGGAGTGGGTAGACAGCTGTAAAGGTGGTGGTGAGGTGTAGAAACCACTCTGGTTTTGGTTTGCAGGCTTGGGTGAGGACGATGAACAGTGGAGCTGGTTTTGGCGCGTTTGACTATTTGACCGTTTTTATTAATAACGGAAAGGGTTCAAAATGGGGGGTTCAAGTGGGATTTGGACTGGCTCAAGGTTCAGGGGTCAAGGGTCAAGGGTCAAGTGAATGGGTTTGGGCTTGTGACTGGGCCAGCAGATTGTGTTTGGGTTTAGTAATACAAAGGGTCCGGTTGGTTTTTAGAATTAATAACACACAAGGACCAATCTTGTAATTTCTGCAAAGTTGAGGGGCCTGATTTGACAAGTTTCCAAAGTTAACACAAGGACCGAATATGCCATTTATGAATAGTACAAGGGTAATATTTGATAATTTTCCATTTTTAAATATTCGAAGACTATTTTTGACATTTTTCAAAGTTGAGGGAACAAAGTTGTAAATATGCAATTTTAACTTCAAAGGACTATTTCTAACAACTTGTGAATCCCCAAGGACCTTTAATGATATTTTACAAGTTTTGAATTACCAGGGACTAGATTGGACAACTTTTGAAACTTGGGGGACTAAAACTGCCAATTATGCAAACTTGATACGTTTTTCATCTGATTTTGGTATTTTGCATTTAAAACACATAAAACACTTATTTGTGATATTTTTATCATTTTGATGCATTTCTGAGTGTTTTCAGATGTTTTTGGCAGTCTAAAAGGTACAAAAATGATGAGTATTTGCACACTCATCAGTACATCGCGTTATCTCACTTGTGGGACTCCGGTTCAGGAATGGCCTTTGTGAGAATTAGAGTTGTGTTTTTACACTATGATGTTAACACTCTCGAAGTTCAAACTTGTAAGTGCCGGAATCCGCTTATTACTAACCTTTCTTATGTTTTCTTCTTATGGAAGCTATGGAGCGGACTGATCGTGCAGATTCTTCACATGCTCATGCCAACATCATCACTAATGGAATTTCTCTCAAAAAGCAACACAAAAGTCAGAATGATTCTACTTCAAATCAAAGAATCTACAAAGTTTAAAGACTTAAAGAACTTCATCGAGTCTGAAATCCAACGTCAAATAAGCGTGTGAGCATGTTGAAGAATGGACGTGGAGACCACGGAGAATTGAAGCAGACCTGAGGCAGATTTGATGCAGACAACAACAACATACTATCACTACCATCACAAAGAACAATGATCAAAGAACAAAGATTAAGATGACGTCAAAGCAGAACTGTTTAAAGAAAACAATTTCTCTACACTGGGGAGATTGTTCAAATCAAGGCAATTCTTCTCACAAGAAAGAAGAATGTCAGAAGACGTCAAAGCTACTATTACATCAACACCTTAACCGTTCATATTCATTCATCACCAACACTTAGAGGGAGATTGTTGGAATCACTCCTAAACCTAAATCAAGTGTTAGTGATTCATATGTAATAGTTAGCTTAATATGGCCTTTATGTTAGTAATTAGCCTTAGGCTTATGTAGAAGGCCTATAAGCCTAGGCCTAGTCCAATAAGGAAAAGGATGGGAACTAGGATTGTTGCTATAGCTTCCCTCCTATAAATACCTTGTAATAACCCTCACTTGAGGGTTGGTTGTTCTCTTTTCTATTTCACTCTTTGCATAAACCCTTCTCTTATTATTTCGTGTGTTTGGATAAGAGTTCAACCGATCATCTCTTCATCTGTTTCTTCTATTGTGTTACTAATATGTTACTAATAGTTGAGGGGTTTTCTCCATTGGTGGTGTGGTTTCTGAATCCCTTGGTTGATCAGATGGTGGTGGCTGTGTAGCTTGTTGTGTAGTGGTGATAACCTGCTTAACTATTTGTCGAATCATTGAATGGAGTTGCCTTCTTAACAGATTTTGTTGTTGTGTTAGGAATTAGAAATTCCAAGTATTAAAGAGTCGGTCACCTCAAGTATATATATTCGTTAGAAAGCTCGTAGTCGTAGTTATTTATTGTTAAGTAGTATTTAGTTTAGTAACACCGTGGAGGACGGACGGGTCTTTACCCACTGTATGCCTGATCCACAGCCCGTTGTGTGGCATTTTATTGTAAGACTATAAATACTCTCTACCTCCCAAGGTAGAGAGTTGGAGCTCATAATAAGATTTTTCTTTCTCTCACTAAGTTCCCTAAACCTCTAACTTTCTCTCTCTAAAACCTTCTTGTACGCCACTTGTGATTATGGTTTAGTGTGTTTGTGAAATCCAATATTTTACAATTGGTATCAAGAGCCATGGTTAGATCATCTCTTACATATCTTTGGATTTCTAGTGGTTTTTAGGTGGTTTTGAGTTTGAATAAGTTTAGTGGTTTTTGCATCATTTGGTTGATTTCTAGTGTTAAAGTTTGGATTTTGATTGTACTTTTGTGTTTAGAATCATCACAAGTGTTTAGGTTTTGAATTAGAAGGCTTGAATCATCGTGGTTGGATTGTTTTTGGATTGAAAAGTGGTGTTTATGTGTTTTTCATGCTAGCGACTTGAGCCACGGATAAGTTTTCTTGGTAGCGACTTGCTTTGCAATTTCGTAGCGAGTTGTTGTTAAAGGAATTAGCGAGTTGGGTTAGCGACTTGTCTATTGAGACAAGCCGACAAAAAGTACACTTAGTGGATTCTCCACTACGGGTAGCGACTTGGTGTAAGTTAGCGACTTGTACTTTATATTGTTAGCGATTTGGTGTTAGCGAGTTGGTACCTAGCGAGTTGCTATTTAGCGACTTGACAAATTAGCGACTTAGTTCTTAGCGACTTGCTGTCAAAATTTTGCTAGCGACTTGGAGCTTAGCGAGTTGTTACTTAGCGACTTGGGATTATAGCGACTTGGCACTTAGCGACTTGGTTCAAGGTTCTCTAGCGACTTGGGTGATATCCTTTGAATACGGTTTTCTCTTGATTTAGTAAAATCCCCGTGAAAGAATCTATTTCCCGGTTTAATCATAGAGTTATAAAATCCCGTTTAATCAGTCATCATGTCTACCAACGTTCCTACAATCATCTCCACTGTTGCCGAGGATGTTCAAGCTGCTGGTTCAGATACTCGTCCACCCATGCTTGACAGAACTGACTACGACTCTTGGGCTCAAAGAATCAGAATGTACTGTCTTGGAAAGGAAAATGGGGTCAACATTCTCAAATCGATTGATGAAGGACCATATCGGGTTGAGACTACTAGAGACATAATTGATACAGCTGAAGATGGTACATTGATTTACGGAATGGACAGACCAAAGATGTATGATGAGCTCAATGATAAGGAGAAGAAGAGATTCGATGCAGATATCAGGGCCTCTAACATCATATTGCAAGGTCTTCCAAAAGACATATACAAGCTTATCAACCACAACACTGAAGCAAAGGCTGTATGGGATAATGTTAAGATGCTTCTCTCAGGTTCTGAATTAACTATGGAAGACAGAGAATCTCAACTCTATGATGAATTTGAGCACTTCAAGATGAAACCAGATGAGAGTGTCTATGAGTACTATGTGAGATTCCATAATCTGGTGAATGACATGAGGAACATCGAATGACTATGCCTAACATTCACTGAACTCAAAGTTTGTTAACAACATGAATCTGAATGGCACAAGTTTGTCACTTCGTGAAGCTCACTAAAGGATTGAAGAATACAAACTATGAGCAACTCTATGCCTTCCTTCTTCAGAATGAGAGACATGCCATGTTTGAAAAGAGGTTTCTTGAACAATTCAAAACAAATCCAGGAGAGACAAGCTCATCAAATGATTCAACCGCCTTCTACTCAAACATTGGGATTACCACTAAAGCTTCACAAGTTATACCCATGGGTGATGGAACTCACAAACTCATTCCCGATCCAATGTTCAAACAAGCCGATGCTGATGCACACGTGGGTAACTTCATTAATCAACTGGCTCTCCTGATTAGTCAAAACATGAACTCTCTCCCACACACCAACAATAACCTTAGAACAGCATCTAATCCACACAATCAAGCCACTGTCAGAGACGGGAATGTTATAGTACAACCAGTTCAAGAAAGGCAGGATGAACAAGGAAGAGGTGGAGTTGGTAGAGGATATGTGGCAAATCAGAATATGGGAAGAAATGGAAATCAAGGTCAAGTTAAGACGATCAAGTGTTACAACAGTGGAGGTGAGGGACACATTGCAAGGAACTGCACATCGCCAAAACGCCCTCAAAATGCCTGAATACTTGAGGGATAAGATGTTGCTTGTCAAGCCGGGATAATGGTGTAACTTTGGATGAAGAAGAGTTGTTATTTCATCTGAGGAAATGCCAAGACGTATGATGCAGATGTGGATGAGCAGACTATTCAGGAGATAGGTCACAATCATCAGAATGCCTTTCAAGTAGCTGACTGTGATGCATACGACTCCGATGTTGATGATGGACCTACTGCACAAACAATTTTCATGGCTAGCATTTCTCCAATGGTCTCTCCTAAGGTCTCATCTTCACCACAAGCTGGTCCATCAAAAGACAAACTCATTTACGAGGTACTAAACTATACGATGATGCTGATATGCAAAAGATGCATGACAAAGTACAATCAACTGAAAATATTGAGTCAAATATTGAAGATATGGGTAATATCAATGTTGTCCCATATGATCAATATGTGAAACAAAGTGAAAGTGAAGTTGTACCAAGTGATGCATCTTCTGCAATCAACGATGACTATGTTTTGATGAATACACCGCATGTGCCTCGATGATTCGTTATCTCTTAACTGAATGCCTATAAAGAACGTGTTGCTATTTATGAACAACGTGCAAAATTTGAGTTGACCTCCGTGAGCGAGGAAATGGATGACCAAATGCGTACAACTATTAGAAAAAGTAGGTTTAGAGAAGAAGTATTAAAACAAGAGTTAAACTCCTTACAAGAAAAGCTTTCAAAAGCTGCTAAGCAAAAACAAGAACTTCAAGAAAATGTTAAAGTGCTTAAGCAAGAATTTAGCTTAAGGAATCAAAACTTTTGAATGATTTTTCTAATCTAAAAACCTTGAAAAACAAGCTTGAAAATAAGTTGTACGTACAAGGAAATACCATTCAGACTGCTCACTTAATCACTAAGCACTGAGTTTTGAGTGATAAGCATAGTACTCCCCTTGTTGAGGAACCAAATCCAGAAGTTGTTAAAAAGGCTAGAGCTGCCCATAAGGTTATTTATGATGGCAATGAAATTCTTAAGCCTAAACAGAAACCTAGTTGCTACTGAGTGCAGGAGGAAGATAAGAAATCAGGATGAAGTCACTAGGGAAAAGATGAACAAGAAACTAGATGATCCTAAATGTAAAGAGAAGAAAATAAATATCACACCCCATGATTACAAGAAGGAGAATTGGATTTCCTTGAACAAGTTTAAGCCTCAGACATTGTTAACACCCGAACAAGTGTTTTGGAAAAAGGATTTAGATAAGCAAAAAGCAGAGAATCTTGTTGTAACAAACCCCCCATTTAGGAAAATGCCTTCAGCGACTGTGTATCCTCCCAATACACCAATGCATTTAGTTCCTAGGACTATTGCCACTAAAAGCAAGACATTAATCAGTCAATATGTTATTCTTCAACTATTTGTCGATTTTGAGAAAACTTGTAAGAAAAGGATCACACACACTGGGATAACTGAAGGGGAAAGGGGTTTTGAACAAACAAAAGAATGCTATCTAACCGAGGTCATGCCTTTCTTCAAACTACTAAAAGATCATTTTGAGAGTCTTAAAAAGGGGATAAATTCATATATTAAAGGAATGGAAAAGGAATTTGATGCAATGATAGTTGTGGTTAGTGACTATGAGCGAGCATTAAAATATAATGAGATTGAGAGGAAGAACTTGCATACCTTGAATGAGAATCTTATTTTTGAATGTATTGCTCAAGATGTGTTTTACAATGCTACGAATTGCTCCATTAATGCTTCTCAATTTCATGAATTATCTGTTGCTCTAAAAGTCTCTCATGATCGTGTCATTGAGCTTGAAAAGATTAATTCGAAACTTAATGAGAAAATTGAACAGGATGATCACGATAATTTGGTAAAGCATCTTTCTAAACTAGAGGTTGAACATTTTGATTTACAACTAAAATATCAACATCTTAAAGAAAATGTTAAAACCTCAAATATCAAGACATCCTTGGATGCTCCTGAATTTGATGCGGTTTTTGAAATTAGCAAGCGTGATGAACGATTCGAGCTCATTGTAACACGATCAAAAAGTTGAAAGCCCAAATCTCTCAATTGAAGGGTGAAAAGAACAATGTGATTGGATCCCAAATGCCTCCTCCTTTAGATTCTCAGTACTCTCAAACTTTTCATCTTCAAAACTTAGTTAATGCCTTACAAAAGGAAAACGAGAGTTTTCTAGAAGAAAATGAAAAAGTTAAGCGACACTTTAAAGAGTTATATGATTCAATGAAAGTCACCCGTGACCAAAACAACGAAAAAATAACGTCTTTACAAAAGGAAATTGAGAATCTGAGAAGTCGGGAAAATGGGAAAGTGCCACTTGTTTTTAATAAGAATGTTGTTTCAAAGTCACCCTTAGACTGCAAATACACTTTGTGACGGTTAAATATATTCCTCTTCATCTTAGGAATAATGAACCTGCGTTTCATGACTATTGTGCTCACCTTAAGGATAGTCTAGAATGTCTCCTTGATATTGTTGAAGAGGACTTCATTAATAAACCTCTTGATAGAGAAATTAGGTTTGCTTGCCTCCAGGCCAAACGATCTCAAGAGCTGCTTGAATGTGTAATTGCAACATGTCCAAAATCCTTAGGTGCAAAAGGCAAAGCCGTGATGCCTTGTTCTATGCCTAGTGCCAAGCATGAAATCCGTTCTATGCCCAATGTTATGAATGTCAGTGCTAAGAAAGTGAACTTTAGTGTGCCTGCAAATAGCTCAAATCACAGTCTTAAGAAATTATACACTAATGTGCCTTCAGTAGTTCGATCCTTGCACATCAAGTTGAGGATGCAAAAATTAGATCAACCAACTAATGTTCCCATTCCCTCTACAGGAGTAATCAGTGACATTAAAGCGAGCAGGTCAAAGTCTCAAGACAATACAAGGAATGATAGGACCTTGCAAGTTAAGAATGTGCATTCGAAGAGAGTAGAAGACCAATCTAGGAACTTTAATCTTGAGTTGAATACGAATCGTGTTGATTCTAGTATTAGCCATAGGCGTACTGTAATTAATGCGAATTATGATACTATTTGCAAACCTTGTAATGATGTCTGCTTGAATTCTGTTGCTAATCATGAATGTGGTGTGAATGCTTTGTCTAATGCTGTCAAATGCCCGGTTAAAATTGTTAATGCTAATAATCATGCAAAGAAGGCAAAAAGGCAAAAATGTAAGATTGTTAGAAAATAGTGGAAACCCACAGGAAGAACATTTATAAAGATAGGTTATTATTGGATACCTTTCGGCCATAAGAATAATCAAGTTTTTCCTCAAACTGCTAAGACTATGCCCACTAGAAAATGGATGCCTACTGGTAGAACTATTCCTTAAGAAGTGAACATACTTTGAATAGGTCAAATACAGACACCAACATTGCATCTATTCCCAATGATTCAATTGCTTCTACTTCGATATGGATGTTTCTATTTCGATGTGGGTGTTCCAATTCTTTGTTACTAACCAAGTGGAACCCATTCTTGATGGGGATCCCAATTATCCAGATTATCCATTCTTGTCGTGTTCAACTGCAGATCGTTCAAATCGTTACGTGGTACCTGGACTCAAGCTGCTTCCAAGCATATGACTGGAGACGGTCGCGCTCATGAACTTCGTGAGCAAATTCATCGGGACAGTTAGATTCGGGAATGATCATTTTGGTGCAATTATGGGTTATGGAGATTATGTTGTTGGTAAAAGTGTTATCTCCAGGTATATTATGTGGAAGGTCTTGGTCATAACCTGTTCTCTGTTGGTCAATTCTGCGAATCGATCTAGAAGTAGCCTTCAGAAAACATACATGTTTCGTTAGAGAACTTGATGGTAAGGAACTTTTAAGAGGAAAACGTGGTTCAAACCTATACACCATCTCTATCGAAGATATGATGAAGTCTTCTCCAATTTGCTTGTTGTCAAAGGCTTCAAAAACAAAGTCATGGTTATGGCATCGTCGTCTCAATCACTTGAACTTCGGCACCATCAATGATCTCTCCAGAAAGGACTTAGTTGAAGGTTTACCTAGACTTAAGTATGAAAAGGATCATCTTTGTTCAGCATGCCAATTGGGAAAAAGCAAGAAGTATGCCCATAAACCCAAACCTACAAACTCAGTCTCTGAAGTTCTTCATACAATTCACATGGACTTATGTGGACCCATGAGAGTCTGAGAATATCTTTGGAAAGAAATATGTGTTAGTTGTGGTTGATGATTTCTCTAGATTCACTTGGGTAAAGTTCCTAAGGTCAAAGGATGAAACTCTAGATATCATCATCAAACTCATCAAACAGTGCAAAGGTTCGATCTTAACATAACGGTCGAATCATCGAACAGACAATGGAACTGAGTTTGTTAACAAACAACTTAGTGAGTTTTATGAAAGTATTGGAATCAGTCATCAAAGAAGTGTTCCTCGAACTCCTCAACAGAACGGTGTAGTTGAAAGACAAAATCGAACTCTTGTGGAAGCCGCAAGGACAATGCTGATTTACTCAAAGGTTCCAATGTTTCTCTGGGGTAAAGCCATCGCCACTGCATGCTACACCCAAAATCGATCTCTGATTCACACTGCTTATGGAAAAACTCCATATGAACTTGTTCACAACAGAAAACCTAATCTCTCATTCCTTCGTGTGTTTGGTGCATTGTGTTATCCAACTAATGAGGGCCAAGATTTAGGCAAACTTAAAGCTAAAGGAGACATTGGAGTATTTGTAGGATATGCACCAAACAGAAAAGGATACCGAATCTACAACAAGAGAACCCGAAACATCATGGAAACAATTCACGTTACGTTTGATGAGTTGTCCGGTCAAATGGCTCCTGGACATTCCAGTTCTGGACCCGCACTTCAAAACAGTCCCATTGGTTCATTTCTTGTACCAAACTCCTCATCAGCAACTCCATATGTACCCCCCTCAGAAGATGATTTAAAGAAACTGTTTGATCCAATGTTTGATGAACAATTTGAGCCAAGTAACAATGATATGTCAATCCAATCAACATAGGTCGCTTCTATCTGTCAATGAAATTAACCCTTCAACTTCTATGTCATTAAGCCAAGAAGCGCCTGCTGCTGACTAATCTGGTTCATCAACAAATCTTCAATCATCAAGTGTACATCATGGAAATGCTTCTGATTCACAGGATGAAGTCAATCCCTTTGCTACTTCTGAAGATGCTCCATTTGAAAATATATTTGCTCCTGAATCATCATCTGAACCATCTTCTATAGGAGACATCGACTCTGCTACTTTAGTCCCTCAACAACAGCCACATGAACACCTCAGAAAATGGACTCACGATCATCCATTAGACAACATCATTGGAAATCCCTCTCTTCCAGTATCCACACGGAAACAACTTGCAACAGATGCCTTATGGTGCTTCTTCAACTCCATACTCTCTAAGATTGAACCAAAAGATGTTAAATCCGCCATGAATGAAGACATCTGGTTCAATGCCATGCAAGAAGAAATTCATGAGTTTGATCGGCTTGATGTATGGGAATTAGTACCTGCTCCAGATTATGCTATGATCATTTCTCTAAAATGGATCTTCAAAGTGAAACTTGATGAGCATGGTGATGTGTTAAAGAACAAGGCTCGATTGGTTGCTAAAGGATATCGTCAAGAGGAGGGTATTGACTTTGAAGAATCTTTTGCTCCAGTTGCTCAAATCGATGCAATCAGAATATTCTTGGCTAATGCTGCAAGTAAGAACATGGTAGTCTATCAGATGGATGTAAAGACGGCGTTTCTGAATGGAGGCCTTAAAGAAGTCGTCTCACGTCGCCAAACTGAAGGTTTTGTGAATCCAGAGCATCCTACTCACTTTTATCGTTTGAAGAAGGCTCTTTATGGTTTAAAGCAAGCTCCAAGGGCATGGTATGATACTCTATCAAAGTTTCTTCGTCTACGGATTCCGCAAAGGAGCAGATTGATCCAACATTGTTCACCGAGAAAGTCGAGGAAAACATTTAATTCACGTTCAAATTTATGTTGATGATATTATCTTTGCCTCGACCGACCCCAATGAATGTGATCGTTTTTCAAAAGAAATGGGTTCTAAATTTCAAATGTCAATGATGGGACAAATGTCATTTTTCTTGGGATTACAAATTTCACAAAGTCCCGGAGGCATTTTCATAAATCAATCTAAATATACAAATGAGACTTTAAAGAAATTTGGATTTGATTCAAGTGACCCCGTTGACACTCCCATGATTGAACGAACCAAGCTTGATGAGGACCACTCGGGGATCATGGTAAACCAAACGAAATATCGTAGTATGATCGGATCCACGATGTACCTCACGGCCAGATGACCTGATATTCGTTCGTTGTATGCATTGTGCTAGATACGAGGCTAAGCCTACCAAAAAGCACCTTGAAGCGGTTAAATGGGTCTTTCGGTACCTCCAATGAACCATCAACATGGGACTTTGGTACCCGAAGGACACCGGTATGTCACTAACAGCATATGCAGATCGAGATCATGCAGCGGTGTCAAGATACTAGTCGAATGTACGTCGGAGGAGCTCAATTTTTGGGTGATAAGCTTGTGAGTTGGTCTTCAAAGAAGCAAATGAGTACTTCTATTTCCTCTACAGAGGAGGAATACATAGCCATGTCATCTTGTTGTGCTCAAATCCTTTGGATGAGATCCCAATTATCTGACTATGGCTTTGAATTCAACAAAATCCATCTGTACTGTGATAATAAAAGTGCTATTTCTCTCTCATGCAACAACGTTCAACACTCAAGAGCAAAGCATATCGACATTCGACATCATTTCATTCGGGAACAAGTGGAAAAAGGTGTGGTGGAACTCTATTTTGTGAGGAATGAATACCAGTTAGCAGACATCTTCACCAAAGCTCTTCCAAGAGAACGTTTTGAGTTTATTCTTCCACGATTTGGCTTGAAAAGCCTTCAACCAGAAACACTCAAACGTCTTCAGGAGGAAGACGAGGAGTAAATGTCTTTCTTCATCTATCTCTTGTAAATATTTATTCACAAAAAAAAAATTATATATATATATATTTTTTTCGAAAATCCTCAAAAAATATTGTCCTATTTGTCATGTTTTTCTCTCGATTCGATAATATCTACGGTCTTTATGCTATCATTCAAAGAATGACACGGGACTTTAGATGTTGTTCGAATGTTTATAATAATAATAATAATAATAATAATAATAATAATAATAATAATAATAATAATAATAATAATAATAATAATAATAATAATAATAATAAATTTTTTGGGAGAAAGAGAAACAACGGTTTATTGTCATTTCAGGCAATAACCCGCTTTTCAATGAAAGAACATAGCCATGCTTTAAATTGGTTTTCAAATCTCATGCTCTGATTCTATAAAACAATCACCTACTATCTAATGAAAACTAATTGCTTTGAAAAATTACTCGGACTCAATTTTTGAAAATCATCTGTACTTAACAGTGGTAAAAATATCTATCTCTCAATCAACAACTTATGTCATTGATTGAGGGGGAGAATGATTTTTCAAATTAAATCAAAAAGTGTATTTTTCAAACAATGGTACCAGACCTTGGTTATTGTTATGTTTTCAAAAGATAATCATGCATGTTTAATCAATGGAGTTTAAAGTCTCAAAATTCGATCCTTATCGGTAAAACGTTTTCATAATCTAGTCACAATTCTCCTTAAAAGCTTTCAAAATCAATTTAAATCTATAGAGATCACAAATCTCAATGATTTGATAATTGTGATCGGGGGAGAATTTGTGATTTAAATTGGATTTAAACTGATGATTCGGAAAATGGTTTGCAAATGGTCTTATAAGGATGCACAAGTTATCCTCCCCGCATGTGACAAACGATTTCAAATTTTCCATGCACATGTTGTAGGGGAGCATCTATCTTAAAACACAAAGATTTGAAACGTGATCAATGTGCAGGTTCTCTCTTGTATGTGCAAAACTCTTTCAAACCTCGAGGCACATATTGAGGGGGAGCAAACTTGTGAAAACCTCATCCTTCCAAAATGCTTTATCTACTTGATTTGATAAGGGAAGTGATGTTGATATCTTTTAGAAAATAGAAATCACAGAAGTTAAATCTTCCTCTTGCCTCCGTGTGCTAAACGATTTCAAATACATGATGCACATGTTGAGGGGGAGCTCTCTTTCTAAAAATATCAAAAACAATTCAGGTGCAAAATTCTTTGATAAAATATCACAAGCATCTGGATTGATTTTTCAAATGGTTTTCAATTGATTCCAATGGCAGAAGAACAATACCAAATAGACCGACCAACTTTAATTTATGTATGGTGATATAAGGATGATAAGGTTAGGTATTTGTTCCCATGATCCGCCAGAACCGGAGGGATCTACCCAGGGACTATCCACTAGTTAGTGTAGAGTTCTTAGGTATGATGATAAAAGGAGAAAAATGAGATATGGGAAGAGTGCGGACTGAGACTAGGCTAGTACTGGAATAAACCCAACAAGGTTCTAGTTATGAAGTCTCGGTAAGCACTGAAGGGGTTGAAGAATGAAAAAGAATTGAATGTGAAAAAAAGGTGAAAACAAATAGCCCTCCATTTATTCAACATTAGGCCAGAAACCGGGTTCAATTCATATACTACTGATGACAACATCGGTAGTGAAGACAAGACGTCATGGACCCAGTGACGCTCTGCACTTAACTTCCCAAACTACTCAAGTTCCTCTTAAAAGGACTTGTTTCATTCACACGGGGAACCGACATTATCTATCGACTTTCTCTTAGAGAATTGTTGATATTGAAGAAGGAGACCCTCTCCCTAGTCTCCGTTATAGGATCCAAATATGCACAAATTAAGTCTAGAGCCACGAGATCATCAATAAATCTCATTAGGACACTATATTCTTGAAGACTTGCTGTTTCACACAATGTGGAAAGTAAGTACATATTAAGAGTCCTACGCATTATCCTTGTGGTATTGCCAGAACATCCGAGTGATATGTAAAATATTCACGATGAAGATGGAAATCCTTCTAGAGCCAACATCAAACAAGCTCTTGGTGGGTGACATGTGAAATCTTTTCTAAAGATCTAGCTTGTGACAACTGGACAGAAACGATGGGGCGATTCACTCTTGAATCAACCTTGGTCCAGGAAATGAATTGACGAATACTTTTCAAAAAACCGTTCGATGTGCAAATCTTCTTTTCTCTAGCGCATCGAATGTGTATTCATTTTCGAATTCAAAAAGTATCTCTGATTGAAAAATGCTTTTAGAAAAACCATTCGATGTGCGAATCTCTTCTCTTCACTAGCACGTCGAATGTGTACTCATTCTTTAATACAAAAAGTATTTTGATTGAAAAATTGATCTTTCTCATAAACCTTCGTTGTACTGCAAAACTCTTTCTTCAAGCAATACACGATTGTTTTTCAAATCATTTTTCATCAATCAGTGAATCTCAATTCGCTGGTTCACTCACTCCGTGTTGTCTTCTTTGAGACGTTCCGGTTTGAGAACGGCTAGAGCAGCTGTGAAACCCTGTCAAGGAAATTCGTCGGAATTATACCTGATCACAGGCAGTACTTGTACTGATCAACGGGGAATCGTGGGTCGTGTACCTCAATTCGATGAAAGTGGTCAAAGACACTCTCGTGCACTTTATTGCTAACCGTTGTATGCAGTACGCCCGACGTTCTGCTGATCGAATGGAGCGGTCAATCCATTGCCGCATGCTCACACATCACATTCATGTCCAAAGAAATCATGATTAGTGCATCAATGACTCTGGTAGTATCACTCCATGCTTACTGCTTCTGCTGCTAATATCATGAATCAACTAAAGCTTCCGCTACTCTGATAAGAAGAAATCATGATCCCGAATGTGAGCATGTCGGTCCAAATGTCACAACATCACATAATATCAACACCACAAAGGAAGAGTCAGAGATTTAATGTGGCTGATGATCTCAAAGCTGGTTCAAATCTCATTATCATGTGGATCAATAAAAGACCTCCACTTGGATTAACCAAACATGCAATGTGAAGATTCAATGATTACGAGCTACAGAGTAAAGTACTACATCAAGAGTGCAAGAACAATTTATAATGTAATATCTGTTTATATTCAATGTAAGGTTAATGTGTGTTTGAGGTGACCTCCCTTAGGGGGAGATTGTTAGGAATTAGAAATTCTAGGTATTAAAGAGTCGGTCACCTCAAGTATATATATTCGTTAGAAAGCTCTTAGTCGTAGTTATTTATTGTTAAGTAGTATTTAGTTTAGTAACACCGTGGAGGACGGACGGGTCTTTACCCACTGTATGCCTGATCCACAGCCCGTTGTGTGGCGTTTTATTGTAAGACTATAAATACTCTCTACCTCCCAAGGTAGAGAGTTGGAGCTCATAATAAGATTTTTCTTTCTCTCACTAAGTTCCCTAAACCTCTAACTTTCTCTCTCTAAAAACCTTCTTGTACGCCACTTGTGATTATGGTTTAGTTTGTTTGTGAAATCCAATATTTTACATGTTGACATAGGTGTTTCTTATGTTGATGGAGGTGATGATTGAGATGATGATTTGGGTTTGGGGGAAGTGTCAAGAGGTGGTTCAGAAGACTGTTGAGGTTTGTGTATTGGATTGTCAACTATGTAGTTGACAGATTCCTTCTTAGAATTTTCCTCCTCAGCTCTAGCAGCTTCTTTTGCCTCTGTTCGAAATATTTCCTCTTCAGCCGCCAAATTATCATCATCAGGGACTCTTTCATCCTTATCATGATCGTAATATCCTTCGTCATATATTTCCACATCTTCACCATGATTTTCTTCTTGCGGATGTTTTAGTTGTTGTTGTGGTTGCTTCATTTCAACAGTTGTAGTCACAGTGACACCCTGATCCTTACCGGGTTGATTAACCGGATCGGATGGGGTAAGAGTTGATTGCAATGGATCTTCCATAAGTGGAGGACTACTACTTGACCCTCCTGCCCCACCGGGTTGATTAACCAGAAAGGTTGAAGCATGGTATTCCATCCTTTTCTGCTTAAATGTCTTATGAAATTTTATTTCCTCTTCCATTGAATCATACTCATCATCATGATGACTTAGTGAGCATGAATTTGAATGGATGTTGCAGAAGGATGTCCACAGCAATTCTGCAAGATGAATATGAGCATATGAAGTTGTTGAAGATGACACGGAGATTGTTCTTGCCAATTGTTTTGTCATATCCAGCTGTGAATGTGTTTGCCATCGAGAGCTCAACTGGGGCATTGATAATTGCTTGATTTGCAGCCATTTTGTGATCTGAAAGACATTAGACAAAAAGACAGACATATGGAAACACAGTGTGTTTGTTTTAGTCTGATTTATTATCTAATTCCTTTTTTGATGGTAACATGTTTATGTTAGTTACAAGTCCTAAGTCACATTATTCCGATTGATTGAAGTTGATGTGATAAGTTACGTGAACATGTTAATTTTGAAATTTCAAAGTCCAAATTTTCACTTAACACACAACATATTAACTTTTGTAAGCTTATACTAAACATCAGGTATTTGTGACTTATGCGTAACATTTAACAAGTAAAATATGCGTAATAGGCCAAAATGTAGTGAACAGTAGGTTATGAGTAACAAGGATCCTTATGCGTAAGAAAGGAGCTTATGCGTAGGAGTAAGCTAAAGCGTAAGACCAAGCTTATGCGTAAGAGTTTCTTACGCGTAAGACAAGTTCAAATGCTTTAGGCTTACGCGTAGGAATAAGCAAGATGTTACGCGTAAAGTTTACTCGTAAGAGTAAAGCTTATGCGTAGCAAGCCTTGTTTACGAATATCTTTCCAAGATACGCGTAATCCACTGTAGACCTCTTATGCGTAAGAGTTACGCGTAACATTTCTCTTAGGCGTTACCTTTACGCATAAAAGTATTCTTTAAGCGTAACGGTTTGAACACCTGAAGATTCTGTCATTACGAATAATTAACCTGTTAACTATAAACATGAAAACTTGATTGCAGTTAATTCCAAACATCTTTTAGATCACAAAACAAGCATAAGAACATATCAGATACACACAGAAAGACTTAGGCATAAAATTACTTAAACCCTAAATCCTTAATCTACGTGTAAGGGATATAGCTACACAGATCAAACAATAATGTTTCTGGAGTGTCCTAGATGTCATATGAGTGCAATGGAACAAGATTTAACACATTTCCACCATAGAATCAGAAGATTTATGGGAGATGAACCCTAAAAAACCTAAAACTTAAATTAATACAGTTTAGATGTTTCTGGGCTAATTTTAAAGGTTCAAAACATGCATATAAACTTATTCTAACACTTTCTTGACCACCTAATAACATATCACAGAATAGAGCAAACCCTAAATGAGCGCAAGAACCCTAGAATTCAAATTAATGAAATTTAAGATTCTGGATGGTATTGGATGATTGAAAACAAGTTTAACAGACGCTAAGAAAGGTTTTAACATAACTCATTTCAATCAAAACACTTTTAAGCATAAATACCCAATTCGTTCGAGTGAACAATTTTCCAAAATCACTTTAAAGAGTTTTAACCATTGGATTTGAAAGATTTTTGAAATCTTTGTTTAGAATCTTGATCAAAAAAAATTTGAACTTACAGATTATGAACAGCTTGAACGGATTTTGAATATTTGATTTGGGCCGTTTGATCTTGGTTAGACAAAACACTTGTAAGGCAAGAAACTTAACAATACTCCCCCTCGACTTTTGAAATAATGAATTTTTTTAAAACATTTGAGTCCGAGGAGAGTAATTGACAAGAAACGAATCCACCATTCTAGAGGAAACAACATATTTTAGGAAACATGCAAGTACAAGGTTTTATGAAACCAAAAAATATTTACTTTCTCCCCCTCAACACTTGTTCGGGAAAATTGTGAAGATTTGTACTTGCGATGTTTGAAAGAAATTTAGATGGAAGAATATTTTTGGATTTTATCAAATTTTATAATTTTGTATTTTGGTTTTTGAAAAATATTTACAAAAGAAATTTTGGTGTTTGACTGGTTTTTAAGAATGTTTTAAGAGTTCATCCAGTTCCTCTTGAGTCAAACACCGCATACCAATTCGGTGGACCAACTCATTAAACCTAGCAGGAGCTAAGGCTTTGGTGAGAAGATCTGCCAATTGGTATTCTGTACCCACAATGTATAATTCAACAGTGCCACCTGCCATTTCCCACGTGGTCCTTGATGAAGTGATATCGAAGATCGATGTGCTTTGACTTTGAGTGTTGAACTGAGTTGCACGAGATCGCAATAGAACTCCGATTGTCACAGATACATCGGGATTCATCAAATACGTAACCATAGTCTTTGAGTTGTGTTCTCATCTAGATGACTTGAGCACAACACGCCGACATGGCTACATATTCTGCTTTGGTTGAGGACAGCGATGTACAGTCCTGCTTCTTCGATTGCCAAGATACCAGGTTGTCACCAAGAAATTGTAGTGCTCCTGAAGTACTTTTCAGAGAGTCTAAGCAGCCTGCGTGATCAGCGTCTGAAAAAGCTATTAGTTCAAAACCAGAATCCTTCGGATACCAGATCCCCAAATTAATGGTTCCCTTGATGTATCGGAGGATTCTTTCAGCCTCTGAGAGGTGGGTTTCAGTTGGTCGCGACTGATAACGGGAGCAAAGATAAACAACAAAGACAATATCAGGTCTGCTGGCTGTTAGATACATGAGAGACCCAATAATACTACGGTATTTTGTAGGGTCAACCAATTTCCCATCCAAATCAGCGTCCAGCTTCTTGGTATGTAACATTGGTGTGGCATAAGTATCACAAGTATTCATTCCGAATTTGTTCAGAATTTCAAGGGCATATTTGGACTGACTCAAGAAAATACCACGGGGTGATTGATGAACTTGCAGTCCTAGAAAGAACGTAAGTTCACCCATCATGGACATTTCAAAATGTTTCTTCATTAGTTTTGCAAAATCGATTGAGTACTTTTTATGTGTTGACCCAAAAATGATGTCATCCACATAAATTTGAGCAATTAAAATATGTTCCCCGTGATATTGTATGAAAAGAGTTGGGTCAACCGAACCTTTGGTAAAATTTTTGGCAATGAGGAAAGATGATAGCTTATCATACCATGCCCGAGGAGCTTGTTTGAGACCATACAGAGCTTTATTCAGTTTGTAGACATGGTTCGGAAGAGCAGGATCAACGAATCCTTCGGGTGGTGACATAAACTATTTCTTTCAGTTGACCATTCGAAAAGCGTTTTGACGTCCATCCGAAGACCGTTATGTTCATATGAGTGCGAAGCGTAGAAATATTCGAACAGCCTCAAGGACGAAGCAACCGGAGCAAATGATTCTTCAAAGTCAATACCCTCTTCGTCTATAACCCTTAGCCACGGACGTGACTTGTTTCGATGACATTCCCTTCAGCATCCAATTTGTTTTTCCAAATCCATTTTAGACCAATGACGTAGACCCCTGATGGTCTTTCAACCAGTTCCCATACTTCAAGACTTTTGAATTGGTTAAGTTCTTCTTGCATGGATTCAATCCAGTTGTCTTTTGTCATTGCGTCTTTAATGGTTTTAGGCTCAGATTGCAGCGGATGAGTGCATAAATGCAATATTCACCATCTGTGTGAAGACGTTGTCTCGTTACGACTGGTTGATTCGGGTTGCCAATAATATTCTCAAGGGGATGGTCTTTTGTCCACCGATGTGTGGAAGGTTGATGTTGATATACATTGTGCAGATTTTGAGGATTCAAGTGGCTTGTAGATGATTCCGCGACATCTGGTGTAGCAGTCTCATTAGCAAATGGGTTAAAGAACGCATTTGGATCAAAATCTGCAGGTGGGGGTACTTCATTAAGAACATCATCAGCCGGTTCATCATTGTTGGAAGCGGTTTGTTCAACTGTTATGTTGGAGTCAACTGGTGGTGCTTCTTCAACAGTGGTTGTTGTAGCAGGTGTATCAGGTATAAGAGTATTATCAGGTTGAGCAAATGAAATAGCGGATACACGAGTACGTTCATCAATATCGTCCTGACAGCGAAGCAAAAAGTCTTTCCATTTGTTGACGAGTAAGCTGGGGGCTTTGTTCAGCTGATGATGGGGTTTGGGGGAAGTTTAAGCGGTTGTGACCGGGTTCCAAGTTGTTATACTCAGAAGCCATTGTGAGTATAAACAGAGATTGACGAAGTTTCTAAATCAGTTTCCCCCAAACTGACAACTGTCTTTAGCAGATTTGAAACTTTGGTGTAGTAGACATTTCTTCTAACTTTTGAAGTTTTCAGTATGCCGCGGAATTTGTAGAAGAGCTGAAAACCACACAAGGTAAATCTGACTAATTGCGGAAAATCCGTTCGAGGGTAACATGCCAGAATTCAACAAGATCTTCTCACGTATGTAGACGCATCACACCAAACAAACCACGAAAGACGAAATGAAATGACTTTCCCCTGAATGTTGTGGTCTTTCGGAATACTAATCACTTTGAATATGCAATAACTTCGATACCAAGGCCGGTGTGTGAGGCATCATAACATCATATTTTGGTAACTTCACACAAGATCACCCGTGAAATCGAGACGATAACTCCAAAGTGAGATGTTTGAGCCACAGATCGTCTTATTTCTTCCCCCTAATTGAAGAAATTCAAGAAGGCATTGGGTTTTCGCAAAAAAGCATGAAGAAGAACAAGGAATCAATGACCACCTACACACTCTCTCCCCCTCGATGTTTTCAATGATTCAGAATCATACACCACGTATGTTGATGATGAATTGAAGACAGCGAAACCATGTATAAGGAGACAGCGAAACCATGTATGTTCAAATAATCGAACAAGTGTGAAGTACCAAAAATATTTCGAGAGAGTCAACTGCTGATAAAACTTCTTTGTTCATAATGTTGATCATCAACTGTGACATTGTTGTAGGAAACACTTTGTTCTTCTGTTTTCAGAGATTCGATTGGAGGTGCCGCTACGATAACGGTTGTTATTGTAGATTCAGATGTATCGAAATTAGAGTATTATCGAGGTTGTGCGGTGGAAACATTCGATACATCAGAAGCACGACTTTAAACAGAATCTTTAACCAGAGGAGCAAGCAATGTTTCCAATTCTTGACGATTAAGTACAATGGTGGAGCAGTTGATGGATCATTAAATTTTAACGGTGAGAAACGGGTCCTACGCTATTTTGCAGTAGAAGCCATTGCTGTTGTACCTGCATAGAAAGAACAAGGGGGGCAAGAAAGAAAACACATGGATCCCCAAGTGTAACTGGGTTCCAGATGTTAGAGGCATAAAGAGGTAGTGTCAATAATCTTCTTGACACCTGAACATGCTATTTTGATGATTTCCTTTCCTACCTCAGGAATAGATGTTGTGGGTTTCACACTTGTTTTGATGCAACTACTTAGTATCTTTCCTGTAGGAATCCACCAAAGACCAACAGTGTTGAAAACTCTACCCGTTGGAATCCATCTAAGGTTAGATCTAGGGGATGTTGAAACTTCTTTTGGGAAGAGTCTGCGTCCTATATTGATCCACCTATTAGGCTTCTTAATTTTTACGTTTAGGTCAACGGGTTTATTTTTAACAATTTGTTGAGTAAACTTAGGTTTTGGTTTGCTACTACAAGCAGTGTTATGCAACATACTAGAAGGCATCACACTAGGTCGTGAACCTAAGATTCCATCCTTTTGGAGTAGTGCCCTTTTCCTAGCCTTTTCTAGATCATAGTTCTTGTGCAAGTCCTTTGTATCATATGAATTATGAATTTTGATGCTCGGTTTAGATATTGTTTTCGAACTAATCCTAGACTGGCCAGAAGCAGCCACGTGTATAGGAATAACAGAAACAGGTTTAACAGAAACATGTTTAATAGAAACAGAAGCATTATTCTTAGGCCCGGAATGTGGAGTGACTGGTTTTGACAAATGATTATTCTCAACAACTTGGGAGGCAAACCGTGGTTTTGAAGATTTTGATCATTCAGATTTAAATGCAGTTGGTTGTCTAACTACTTGATTGATTCTGATTGGTTGAAGAGGCGATTTCCCCAAGATTGTTGGTTTTGTAAACTTAGTATCCACACTCTTGCCAGTTAATCTTCTCAGGTTGTTTTGTAAAGCAACATGTGCAAGCCCCTTTGCTTGAATTTGAGCCTTTAAATGCTCATTTTCTTTAACTAATGTATCCACACGATTACTTTGTTCATTTAAAGATTTACTTTTTGGCTGAGTTTAAAACATTGTTTTGCAGTTTAAGTTCAAGAGAGATGCAATGAGCATCAAGTTTTGAAAAATCTTTTTGAAACTGAGCAATGGTCTTTTTGAGAAGAATGTTTTCAGATTTAAGAGTTTGATTTGACGTTTCAGTTGAATTGTTAACAAGTAAAGGCTCAGACATGAGATAGTTGTCCGGACATTGTGCAACACACTGGTCAACCTCTCCTTCATTACTAAATTCAGGTTGCTCAGTATGTTGTGTCGCATTTGCGGTCAGAATATGATCAACAGTAGATTGTACCTCGACCATCTGTTCTATCGGTGTCATAGGTGGGTAAGATATCTTCCTCAACCATTTGTTCTTCGTCACAGTTGGGCTGGTTGTCGTAGTTAAGTATGATATCTTCTCCGATTTGCTTTGTCATCCTGTTTTCCAATGCAACAACCTCATTGTCCGCATTACGATAGTTGCAGTAATTACAACATTCTCAACGTCCATTTGAGCATTCCTTTCATGTACATCAACTCTTTCACCTTGCACGACTGCGGGATATCGGGAATTTGATGATGTCTGACGCTTGGAATTGTTAATCATTTGGAATTTGTATGGTTTCCATCTTACGTACAATTCCACAGATGCCTTTTTAGCATTAGAATCCATTGATTTAAACACTTTCTTTCCCCTGCAAAAGAATCAAAGAGAAAAGGTGCGAAGTCGATATAGCACACAGAAGGCCGATATAGTGAATTTCAATTTCCCTCCAAAAATAATTTTGAAAAATTTTGACTCTCAAAATTTGAAATTCACTATAAAATTCAATTCTAAGGATGTAAGAAAAATTTGAGTTATGACAATTTTGACGCTAAATTTGACCCGAAAAATTCGAATTTGGGCCCAAAAATTTGAATTTTTGACCAAAATTTTCACAGTTAAACCAAAATTTGAATCTCGCGTAAAAATTGAACGTTTAGTCTCCCCGAAAAATTAAATTTTACTCAAATTTTCCCGCCAAAAAACTCTTTGTTTCCCGTCAAAATTAAATTTCCCCGAATGAAACTTTGTTTGTTGACGAAGTCCTTAAGGGTAGAAAACCAGCTTATGCGTAGATTAGAACTTACGCGTAGAAAGAGCTTACGCGTAAAAACACCACCTTACGCGTAACAATGAGAATTACGCGTAAGAATAGCTTACGCGTAAGAGATGAGAAAACACTAAAGTTATGCGTAAACAGAAAGTTAAGCGTAGAAAACTTAGGAGTAGGATTTCCTTATGCGTAAGACAGAGCTTAGGCGTAAGAAGAATCTTATGCGTAATGAGTTCTACGCGTAAGCTTAAGCTTATGCGTAAATTTAGGGTTTTACCCAAAAGATCTTTTACACTATCACAGTGCAAAAGATATCCAAAGTCGACGTGTTTTCAGGCTTATCCAAGCAAGAAAAACACTGAGTAATCCACGAAACTGAAGATCAAACCAAGGAACTCTTATGCGTAGTTTTAGGGTTTCCTTACGAGTAGAAAATACCAAAAACTGATTTTAAGCCCAAAAGTGTTTAGAAACCTGATTTTTATGATGAAATAGTTTCAATATCACCAAAATAACACAAAAGTATGAAACTTGATGATCCAAAACACTTTTTCACCTTACGAGTAGAAATAGGTACATGAATAAAATCAAGCTCAAAAACACTTCTACACACGTAAAGTTTCAAACTTTTTGCCAAAAAGTTAAACTTTAACACCAAATAACCATGAAAGTACAAGAATCTTGAATTTTAAAGTGTAAAAATGAAAGCTTTATGCGTATGAAAGATTGAAAACGTGAAACCTTACGAGTAGACAAAAAACAAACCGTTTCACCCAACTAGATGGCGAATGATACCACTGTTAGGTTCCCATATTAGTAACACAAGCATCAATAGAAGAAATAGATGAAGAGATGATCGGTTGAACTCTTATCCAAACACACGAAATAATAAGAGAAGGGTTTATGCAAAGAGTGAAATAGAAAAGAGAAGAACCAACCCTCAAGTGAGGATTATTACAAGGTATTTATAGGAGGGAAGCTAGGGCAACACTTCTAGTTCCCATCCTTTTCCTTATTGGACTAGGCCTAGGCTTATGGGCCTTCTACATAAGCCTAATGCTAATTACTAACATAAAGTCCATATTAAGCTAACTATTACATATGAATCACTAACACTTGATTTAGGTTTAGGAGTGATTCCAACAAGGCCTAAAAAATGACCATGTAATTAACTATACACAACTTTTTGACTTATTTTGAGAATTTCCTCCCTATTAATTCATTTAACCTTTTTGAAAAATAAAAATTACGAGTCTACAAAAACCCGTGCGTTGCACCGATTGGTTAAGGGTTGAATATATACGTGTTTTTTCGGTAATATTGTATGCAAGTAGTTACATGTAAGGTATTGCAATTGACGTTATCATAAGTTTTGTATTTAAAGTAGTTTAATTAATATTTTAATATGAATTATGTATATATTCGTTATTTTCCATATTTATTTGTCACTTTTGTTATGTTTTTGGCTCTTATAAATTGCACGATTTTATGCGTTTATGGTTTGTGCAATAGACACGTGAAGATGATGTATTCTCAATTTTTTTTTTTTTTTTTTTTGTTATTTTCATGGTATTTATACATACTGTGCGATACCGCGTACTATTGGTCGAATAATTAATTAATTTTTCATAACTAAATGTTTGGTCATTAGGTTCCTATTATTTTAGTTACATAAATTGTTTTTTTTTCCTATTTACATAAACTATTTAAGATAGTTATTTAACACCAAATAACACCACTTTTTGGGACTCATTTTTTTTTATAATTATAATTTACAAATTTTGCCCTCAACAATTACATTCATTAAATAATCTAATACTTCATTAATAAAATTAAACATTAAAAATAAAAATAAAAACGACATAAAAAATTACAAAATGAAAAATACGAAATTAAATAAAATAAGTAAATAAATTAAACTATTCGGTCGGCGGTGATGGCAAATTATATAAATTTCAATTACAAAGATATGATATTACAAAGATATGAAATTTCCGATCAATGTTTGGTGCAAAAACTCGATTGCTAGTGTAACTACACATTTTAAAACACTGTTAACAGTATAATAGTTAGATCAAAGTAACATAAATGATAAAGATCCATTGAACATAAATGACTAAAATCCATCAAAACAAAAGTCATGTGTAACCATCAAGACATATATAATCATGGATCTTTAAAGCAAGGTTTCATGCACTCCAATGTCTTCACTTCAATGTCATCATCAAACTCTGGCACTTGCTGAGGTAACCGAAGGATCTCTCTTAATAAACTGAGAAATCATATCAATATATAGTGAGTAAAATAGGTAAATAGAATGCACTTGGCAACGATGATGAATTATATTATATATTATACATAAGAACCTTTGAAACCACTTCCTGTGTTTACGAATTCTCTACATCATACTTCTTTCATCGATATCATGTGCACCGAAAATATTTACACATATTACCAAGATGAAGTGCAAACTAATTGTTAACAATTAATCATTTAATTAGAATTATCAACAAAGCATGGAAACTCATACTAAATACTTAACGATCATATATTAACATTCCTACGAACCACTAATAGCAAACAATCAATGAACCATTAAAACTAATATGAACCATTTAATGTGAATAAGTTGAATGGAAGGAAAATATTATTGGAAAATTTAGTGCACTTGTGGGATTAGTTCACACCTGGTTTTAGGTTAGGAGGTACGAAGTGTACACCCATGAGGTCCATGAACACCCTGACTCGACTCAATAGTGGTTTGTACTGCTAGTGTATTGGTTACTACTGATAGTATAGTAACTGATGGTTCCTACTGGTAGTGTTATGGTTCCTGCTGCTAGTGTAATGGTTCCTGCTGATGGTTCCTGCTGGTAGTGTATTGATAACGCTACACGCGTCGTTCGGGGTCAAAGGAACTTCCTTTTCGTCGAGCAAGTTTTTCAACACCCTAGGCAGTGAACCTAATCGTTGTAGTGTAGTATTAGGGTAAGCCACGGGAATTGATATCGTTCTCTAGGGGAATAGGAATGCTAGTGAGGAGTTACTACGCTAAGGTTGGGGTTGAGGAAGATTATTTTTTATCTTTTTATGTTTTTTAGGAAATGGAAAAGTACGAATCTCGGGGTTTGGATTTGTGGGGTTGGTATTTCTACGATTACTCTACTATCTAATTATCTAATTAACTAAGGTGAGGGTAGTCTATGTCTAATTATTGAGTGCTCGTATGATGATTTAAAGATGTGTTTACTTAGGTTTTATTACTCCTTAATTATCTCCTATTGATGGTTGAATTGTCACGTCCTTATTCTTAATTGCGTTGTGTGTCTAAGGTCGTAGGGTATGCGTTTATCCCTAACTCTTTGAAACTACCAAAGGGTCTCGTCTACAAAATCTCTAGGATTTATAAACTCTAACTCTAAGGTACTCTTTGGATGGTTTAGCCTACAACTACTCTAGGTGTTATAGTCTAAGGTTCACAAAGATTAATCAAGCATTAACTACACAACGAATGACCTATCGCATTACTAGATCATTAACAATTAAGACAAGAGACAACCAATCAATATTCAATAGTTAAGTTTCATATTCCCTAAGCAAACACACAAGTAAATTAGCCGGACATGGAGAACATGCAAGCATACACACAAATAATTGAAGACATAATTGAATTAATGAAGTAAAACACTTATCTTGGTGTAAGATAGGGTTTGGAACCCTAAAATACTGTACAAGACATCCTTGGTTCGGTTTAGGTTTTTACTCCAAAAGACCACACACTGAAAACTGAAAAATTCGGATTCTATATATAAGATTACATTCGCGACGGCGTCACCTTATGATTTGTGACGCCGTCGGGTCGCCATCATTAGGGTTTCGTCTTGGCCACATTAGTCTTGCGACGGCGTCACCTTATGCTTGTGAGGCCGTCCTCTTCAGCCTCTGGCGCCGTCTAGATCAAATCTAGGCCGTCTGAGTTGCGACGACCTACTCTTTTAAATCCTGACACCGTCACTTGAAAATAAGCAATTTGGCTACTGTATCGTCACAACATGTGCTCCGACGGCGTCGCAGATAACACCTGACGCCGTCCCTTGTGTTTCAGCAGCTTGAGTGTCTCGATTCTTGACTTTGGCCATTTTCTTCGTATATCCGCCTTTTCGTCCAAATAAGTGCCATTCCAGCAATTTGCCTTCGAGAGACCTAAAAAGTGAAAAGGAACGATATTAAGTAATAACGGATACAAAAGTGATCAAATAAGGGCTTAAACGACCCCTCAAAAAGGTACATTTTAAAACCTTATCATGTATGGTTCCCGCTGCTAGTGTAATGGTTCCTACTGGTAGTGTTGCAGTAAATATTTTGTAACAGCTTTGACTCATTCAATTGTTTGTTATGACTGCTTTATGACCACGTTTAATTGGTCATGTAACCACTATTTCTATGATTATGGAGGTTTATTATGGGTGATTAATTGGCCGTTAATCACACATAATGTCCATTGATTAGTGGTGAGTGTTCTCTACTATAAATAGAGAGTGACATCTTCAGCTTGAGGACACACTGAAAATAACAATACCAGGAGAAACAAACTGAAAGCATAAACACTTGAAAGCAAAGGGTTATTGATTTGTGCCTAAATCAATAACATACATTTGGTCTTATCCCAAGTAGATATTCGTGATACCCAGGCATTAGGGTTGAATAGTTTACTTTGGAAAGTGATTACACGATTCCAAGTGATATCTGGTAACCACCTAGTGGTATTGCAGTTGCTACTGATTGTCTTAACCCTGTTCTGGGAGATACACTCCAACAATCAAAGTAAACTATTTTGTGATAATCAATGGCTGCTGCTGCAATGAAACACATGGCCTCAAACTTTGCCAAGGTTGATAAGTTTGAAGGGGTGGATTTTAGGAGATGGCAGAAGAAGATGCACTTCTTGCTGTCAAGCATGAGTATGGTGTATGTGCTAACCACTCCTATTCCTGATGATGGGGATGATGCTACTGTGGAGCAGATCAGGAGGAGGAGGAAATGGGAGAATGATGACTACATATGCAGAGGCTTAATTCTCAATGGTATGTCTGATTCTCTGTTTGACATTTATCAGAACTTTGAATCTTCCAAAGAACTGTGGGATTCCTTGAATGTCAAATATATGGCTGAGGATGCATCAAGTAAGAAGTTTCTTGTAAGTAATTTCACAAATTACAAAATGACTGATTCTAGACCAGTCATGGAACAATACAATGAACTTCTTGGAATACTTGGAAGGTTTACACAACACAATATGCACATGGATGAGGCTATTTCAGTCTCTTGTGTTATTGATAAACTTCCTCCTTCTTGGAAAGATTTCAAGCACACCTTGAAACATAAGAAAGAGGAATTAACTTTGGTTGAGTTGGGCAATCATCTACGCATTGAGGAATCTCTCAAGGTGCAGGATAATGACAAGCCAAAGAGTAGCAATGCTACTGGTGCATCTGTTGTCAATATAGTGGAGCATAACAACTCCACCAGGTACAATAACAATAAAGGCAAATGCAAATATCATGACAACACAAGGGCAGATCCTAACAAGAAGGCAACACCTACTTGTTGGAAATGTGGCAAATCTAGACACATTAAAAGGGATTGCAAGGGTGTTAAGGTTGGTGGTAAAGCCAATGGATCAGGCAATAATGGTTCAGGGAGTGGTGGTTCTTCCAACTCACTGAAAGGTCATAATATGGTTAATAAGTCTTTTCTGATTTATTATGTTACATATTTATCTGAATCTCATTATGTGCAGGATGATGATGTTACGTGGTGGGTTGACTCTGGTGCAACAGTTCATGTGTGTAAAGATAGAAGCTGGTTCAAGACTTATGAGTCACTGAATGATGGTTCTATTCTTCACATGGGAAATGAGTCAACAGCCTTGGTGCATGGTCGTGGTTGTGTAGATCTTAGATTTAGTTCTGGAAAGATTGTAACTTTGTTTAATGTTATTCATGTTCCTGATATAAGGAAGAACTTGGTTTCAAGTAGTGTTTTGAATAATCATGGATATAAACAAGTTATTGAGTCTGATAAATTTGTCTTGTCTAAAAGTGGTGTTTTCATTGGTTTTGGTTATTTGTGTAACCAAATGTTCAGGCTTAATATTGTCACTGATAGTGTTAATTCGGCCTTTGTGACCACCTCGACTGTGACTCTACCCTTTGGCATGCTAGACTTGGCCATGTACACTATAAAAGGATGCAAGATAGGTCTAAGGATGGGTTAATCCCAGCATTTGACATGGACACTGAAAAATGTAAAACTTTCATGTTGACCAAGATAACCAAGAAACCTTTTTAGGGTGTTAATCGTGAGACTAAGCTCTTGGAACTAATACACAGTGACCTGTGTGATTTGCATGCCACTCCCTATTTGGGGAACAAGAAGTACTTTGTGACATTTATTGATGATGCGTCTAGGTTTTGTTATGACTATTTGTTACATACTAAGGATGAAGCATTAGATAAATTCAAAGTGTTTAAAACTGAAGTTGAATTACAACTTGGGTCTTTGATCAAAATATTAAGTACTGATAGGGGAGGTAAGTACATGGATACTCTGTATTTTCAGTCTGTTGGTTTTATCCATGAAACGACTGCTCCCTATACTCCTCAGCAAAATGGTATTTCTGAAAGGAAAAACAGGGTCCTGAAGGAGATGGTTAATTCCATGTTGTCCTATTCGGTGAGTCAAGGGTTCGGGGTGAAGCTATGTTAACACTTGCTATTTATTGAATAGGGTTCCCAAAAAAGGAACAAGGTTACCCCTTATGAACTCGGACTAAAAGGAAACCCAACTGAATTATCTCGGGGTTTGGGGTTGTAGGGCTGTTGTAAGACTCCATGATCCAAAGTTGAAAACTTTGGGTGAAAGAAGCATTGACTGCATCTTTGTTGGATATGCTGATCATTCCAAGGCTTTTAGGTTCTATGTCATTGAACCTAACGAATATGTTTCAATTAACTCCATAATTGAATCAAGGGATGCAAACTTTGATGAGAATAGATTCTCATCAGTCCCTAGACCAAGTCAGAGGATTCCAAATGGAACTCATGACACTGGTGTTTCAGAGGTACCTGATGAAGTGCCATCAGAGGTCCCTGATGAGGTTGTGGTTCAACAACCTGAACCTATGCTTAGAAAGAGCAAAAGGGTCAGGACTCCAAAGTCATTTGGACCTGAGTTTCAACTATACTTAGTTGAAGGAACAAGGGATGAGGTCTCTGACCAATACTCCTATTGCTTCATTGTTGAGGATGATCCCAAGACATTTGAAGAAGCAATGAAGTCCTAGGATATTGCTTTCTGGAAAGAAGCAATCAATGATGAGATGGATTCCATCATGGGCAACAACACTTGGGTGTTAGTTGATCTACCTCTAGGTTGTAAACCTCTGGGTTGCAAATGGATTTTCAAAAGGAAAATGAATGTAGATGGAACTATTGAAAAGTTCAAGGCCAGACTAGTCATTCAGGGCTTTAAACAAAAGTCAGGGATAGACTATTTTGATACTTATGCCCTAGTGGCTTGTATCAGTACCATAAGACTGCTGATTGCTTTGGCATCAATTCACAATCTGATTATTCATCAGATGGATGTGAAGACAACTTTCTTGAATGGTGAATTGGATGAGGAGGTTTACATGAACCAACCTCAGGGCTTCATCATGCCTGGCAATGAAAACAATGTGTGCAAACTGATCAAGTCCCTTTATGGACTGAAACAGGCACCTAAGCAATGGCATCAAAATTTTGATGAAGTGGTTTTGTCTAGTGGTTATATTCTTAACCAAGATGACAAATGTGTATATAGCAAATTTGATGAATCTGATAAAGGAGTCATCATTTGTCTATATGTTGATGACATGTTGATCTTTGGCACTGACCAAAATCAGGTTGACTTGACAAAGGATTTTTTGTCATCAAGGTTCTCAATGAAGGACATGGGGGAGGCTGATGTTATCCTTGGTATAAGGATTAAACATGAAAGTAAAAGAATTTCTATCTCTCAGTGTCATTATATTGAGACGGTGTTGAGGAAATTCAATTACTTTGATTGTACTCCAGTGAGTACACCTATGGATACTTGTGAGAAGCTAATGCCTAATAATGGCAAAGCTGTATCTCAACTTGAGTATTCTAGGGTAATTGGCTGCTTGATGTATGCCATGACTTGTACAAGACCTGATATTGGTTTTGCAGTGGGAAAATTGAGCTGGTATACTAGTAATCCTAGTGCTCATCACTGGCAAGCAGTTCAGAGGGTAATGAAGTATTTGAAGAGAACTATGGATTATAGTCTCTCATATACTTGTTATCCTTTAGTGCTGGAAGGATACACTGATGCAAGTTGGATCAGTAACACTGAAGACAATTCTTCTACCAGTGGCTGGGTATTCGTACTTGGTGGAGGTGCAATTTCTTGGGCATCCAAGAAGCAAACTTGCATCAACAGTTCAACAATGGAATCTGAATTTGTGGCCTTAGTAGCTGCTAGTAAAGAAGCTGAATGGTTGAAAAACTTGCTTCTTGAGATTCCATTGTGGCCTAAACCTATAGCACCTATTTCTATCCGTTGTGATAGTGCAGCTACATTGGCTAAGGCTTATAGCCAGATGTACAATGGTAAGTCTAGACACTTAGGTGTCAGACATAGCATGATTCGTGAGCTTATCATGAATGGGGTGGTATCTATAGAGTTTGTTAGATCTCAACAAAATTTAGCAGATCACTTGACGAAGGGTTTGGCTAGAGACTTGGTTATAAAGTCTGCTAAAGGGATAGGTTTAAGTCCAACTTAGTCACTGAATGCTAGGACACCCAACTCCCTCCTAAGGAAACTTGGGAGTTGAGTTCAATGTGGAAAGCTGAACATTCAGTGGACTGGAGCACATATTTTATTTACATTCCAAGGTTGAGCTGCTGAAAGGAGGATGAAGTCTTTACTTCTTAATGGTTAATTTTCTTTGAAAAAGTGCTTAGCAGGAGCATGAATAAAGAGGAACCACCTATGTAAATGTTGAAATTTTGCCGCTTCAAGGAGCTATGGACTTTTGGCTCTTACAACATTTATGAATTTGGATATGGACACATGTCTTGTATAGTGTCAGGAGCTTTTAAGTGTTTGAAAACTTGTGTGTATTTTATCTTCGGGTATTCAAATGGGTTGAAGGGTTCAATTCTTAGAACACCCTGATTCTCGAATATTTGAACGTGTAATGTACTAAGATGGAAATTCAATCCTCAGGATATTTTCGTTTATGCACATGTTTTGTTAAATGTTTGTTTTTCTTGGAAAGGAAGTGAACTAAATTTGGAGAGGATTGTTGGAAAATTTAGTGCACTTGATGGATTAGTTCACACCTGGTTTTGGGTTAGGAGGTACGGAGTGTACACCCATGAGGTTCATGAACACCCTGACTCGACTCAATAGTGGTTTGTACTGCTAGTGTATTGGTTACTACTGATAGTATAGTAACTTATGGTTCCTACTGGTAGTGTTATGGTTCCTACTGCTAGTGTAATGGTTCACCCGATGGTTCTGCTCGTAGTGTATGGTTCCTGCTGCTAGTGTAATGGTTCCTACTGGTAGTATTGCAGTAATTATTTTGTAAACGACTTTGACTCATTCAATTGGCTGTTATGACCGCTTTATGACCACGTTTAATTGGTCATGTAACCACTATTTCTATGATTTATGGAGGTTTATTATGGGTGATTAATTGGTCGTTAATCACACATAATGTCCATTGATTAGTGGTGAGTGTTCTCTACTATAAATAGAGAGTGACATCTTCAGCTTGAGGACACACTGAAAATAACAATACCAGGAGAAACAAACTGAAAGCATAAACACTTGAAAGCAAAGGGTTATTGATTTGTGCCTAAATCAATAATATACATTTGGTCTTATCCCAAGTAGATATTCGTGATACCCATGCATTAGGGTCGAATAGTTTACTTTGGAAAGTGATTACACGATTCCAAGTGATATCCGGTAACCACCTAGTGGTATTGCAGTTGCTACTGATTGTCTTAACCCTGTTCTAGGAGATACACTCCAACAAATATATGACCGTTAAGACTATTGAGATATCAATCGAGCTTCATTGTCAAACATGATGTGAAGCAAATTGCCAATTAATATTATCATTACCTGCGATGAAGATAAAGATCAATGGATTAACACTCTCTTTACCAAATATCGAAATCGTTAAGAGGAAATTGGAATAAAACATTTTTTTGCATGACCCATTACAAGTCTAAAATGTAACTTTGTTCTCAATAACAGCACAAAAATACATGCAGATAAAATCTAGCGGCAAAAGATTCTAAATTACATGTAATATGGGTCATGTAATGATGCAAAAACAAAGGACCAGCGATATATGGGGATGGTAACCACTATTGTTTAACATATTACTTTGTTTTTCTTGTAGGTACATTTACAACCAATGTGAGACTAATATTGTAGTGACCAAAGGCGTAGTGAACATGAGGATTGTCGTGCAACAATACATGAGAAACATCGGTAGAAAACTCATGTTTGGGAGTAGATATCTTGGTAAAGGGAGTCCAGATGGTGGACCTGGGGATGAAGAGATAGAGCATGTGAATTCAGTGTTAACAATTATTGATTACCTTTACGCGTTTTGTATAACGGATTACATACCATGGTTACGTTGGATAACTGATTTTGATGGGCATGAGAAGATCATAAGGAGGCTATTCGCACAGTAAGAAAGTATCAAGATCCCTTGATCGATGAAAGGATTCAACAATGGAAAGATGGTGTTAGGACAAAAGAAGACGACTTGCTTGATGTTTACATCAACTTAAAGAACCCTAAGCTAACTCCAGACACGATAAAAGCCCAGACCTTTGTAAGATTACCACAAATGTTATGCCTTGGTCATCGAAACTTAAATTCTTTCTTTCATGTGATAACTAATTAAATTTGGTATATTGCAGGATGTGATGATGGCAAGTTTGAATAATTCTTCCAACGCTATTGAATGGGCACTTGCAGAAATGATAAATGAGCCAAGGATTATGGATAAAGCAATTCTTGAGCTCGATTCTCTGGTTGGAAAAGATAGACTCTTTTTCTTCACCATGGTGTGGAAAGTTTAAAAAATGCATGTGTCATTTATAGGCTCCTTAAGATGAATATGAAGTGTTGCAACAACTAAATGCAGTGTTTATTTGTATACCTCCAATTAATTATCACAATGTAACTTCATGTTTCTTCGTATACCTCCGATTAATGATCATACATGAATGTTGTAGCCTTCAAAGAACACTTCATATTCACCTTCATTTCATTACATTCAATTGAGAGCTTTTGTGGAGCATTGGCATGTTTGTACCGTACTTAATTTTGTGCACAAACCCTCTTGCACATTAAATTAAGGGGTTCAACTTTTAGGTATAAGGGGGGAGGGAGTGCATGGTAGGGTAGTGTTCGGGTATACTCGGGTATTTCGGGTACACCGTCCCCAGTCAATCGGGTACTTGATTCGGGTATACAAATCGGTTTCACAAGCCGATGGTTAGTAAGCTTTCTTCTCTATATTTATTTTGTCTTTTTGTGAAAGGTAGTGTTAGGGTAAGATCGGGTACCACTCCCTCCACTTAGGGTAGTGTTAGGGTAGAATTGGGTAGTTTTGAGTTGGAGGGTTTTTATTGGATAGAGGTGACGTGGCACTTCGGGTAGTAGGGTACCACTCCCTCCTCCCTAATAGATAATAGGTTGAACGTGTAGACATGCTGACCCATTTCATTTGTTTAACATGCAACACATTTTTGGCAAGCGGGTTAATAAATTATACCAGGTTATGTGACACAACTGACATGCTTATTTAAAAAGTCGTATCCAAACAGAATTGTTGACCCATCTATACATCAATTCTCTTATCACGGTTAATTATTAGGATTATTATTATTATTATTACCGATATTGTGATCTTGGTAAATCGATATCTATAATCAAGTTTGAATCATTTTTGTCAAACCTAAGAGTATCCGGTGTGGCAAAATCATCTCTCGCCGTCGTCTTACCTGGCAGCCCGCCGTGGCTCGCCGTCGACAGCCTCTTCGTGGTGACAACGAGCTTCAACCTCTGACAAAGCAACGGATAAAACTTTTTTACTCTTTTATATTTTCTCTTTTCGATTTATAAAAGCTATGATAAGGTTGTGTAAATGTGTGTGTGTGTCAATTGTGTGTGTGCAGGTTTTTAATGAAGATGATAATGTTTTTTTTTTTTTAATACAAATTGGGTCCAAGTTGGTGGAAAGTGGGCTGGAATTGGGTTGAAAAAATTGTTCATTTAGTTAAAAAACAAATCCATGTTGGCTTTGTTATGTTTTAATATTTTGATTAAATATAGAGAAAAGAAACAATATTTATAAAAGGTGGGATGTCGAAGATCCGATCCATTAGTATGTGTTGTATTATTTTTTCCCGTGACGTTTTTTCTTTTTTTTTTACGTATCGTGTTTATGTGTTTTTTTATTGTGTTGTTTAATGTATTTTTATTTTTAATGAAATGAATTTAGTTTATTTGAAAATTTGAATAAAAAAATTAAAGTTGTAGTGGTGGGCCTCAAATGAAGAGGTTGAGGTTTGTTATGAGTGAGGGGGTTTGTTGTGGTTAGTTGTGGAGGTTTGTTATGTTGAGGTGACGCTGACGTGACGGTGATGAAGAGGTAAACCCTCTTCACCACACTTGGTGCTCTAAGATGGCAACTAGACGTTTATCATTTTGTCTTTGTGTTGACATCAAAAAATTCAAATTACTTTCACAAGTATATATTAATTTATTAAATGGATGAGGGACCTAAATATGTGATTAAATGGGCGCTTGGTTCAAATAGAGGAATAAAAATGAGAAAGATAAATGCTAAAGAATGTAATGAGTATTGCATTACCCTCAATTTTCATAATCCTCAATTTATAGGGTAATGCTCCATTACCTTGTTTTGGGTAATGATCCATTGCATAATAGTATACCAATCATAAGTAATGATTATCTTTCCCATTCCTCACCATGTAATACATCCAACCAAGCATGCCCTAATTTTATGTTTAAGTAGATGTGAAAGTTGTGTATTGATTTGTGAAGAAATGAGTGTTTTTGTTGTCATCGACAGATTGATGACACACATGATTAGACATACCCATTGACAAAAAAACTACAAGGTCTTTTGTTGAAAAATGAGCGTTCAATCCACATCAGTCGTGCTCGTCCATACACACTTGAAATCAAACCTGACACAAATATTTTTGAAACTCATAGGCAATGTTTTGAAAACCGGGTTTTTAATCGACCCGGTCGAGTCACCGGGTTACCAGTTCAACCGGTTCGACCGCTGGGTCAACCCGGTTTCCTATAAAAACAAATTTTTTTTTTTCAACCGGTTCGACCATCAGGTCAACCTTTTCTATAAAAAATGAAAAAAACAAAACCCGGCCGGGTTTCGAAAACCGGATTGACACTTTTCAAAAACAGGCTTTTCCTTAATTTGTTTTTTTGATCGAAACCGGTTCAACCGGTTAACCCGGACATATCAACTTGAGTTTCAAAATATTGCACGGAGGTTACATAAATGTTGGGTAGTTGACACGGAGGTTACATAAATGTTGGGTAGTAATTGTCAATCATTGTTACTCCTATGAAAATTCTGGTTTTTGACCTATCCACGCCTCAAAAAACCTGCACACAAACACTACTACATATACAAACACATCTTCCATAAAAACAACAATCCCATAATAATCATCATCTCATGTCTCTCTGTTTTGTCGGATCATTCTCACTTAACTACCTTAATCCCCTTAAAAAAACACACCAAAAAACACCAAAAAAAACATGTTTTTGTGTCCAAAATTCTTCAACTTCACAACTACTTGATAATAACTCAAATTTTTTAATACCCAATTCACAAAACCATATTTCAAGCATACCCATCTCAAAAAATCACACAAAACATGATGATGAAAATAATCTTGATGATGATGATGATATATGGTTTTTAATGAAACAAGAAGCACAATCTGATGTTGATCAAGAACCTATTTTGTCTAGCTATTATTTGAACTCTATTTTGTCTCATAAGGTTTTAGATACTGCTTTAGCTTATCATCTTTCTGTTAAGTTAGGTGATTTAAGTCTTCCCAGTGGGACCCTTAATGATCTTTTTATAAATGTGCTTAATCAAGATCAAGATATTGTTAAATGTGTTGAAAATGATTTAAAAGCTGTTAAAGAAAGGGACCCGGCTTGTATAAGTTATGTGCAATGTTTTTTGAATTTTAAGGGCTTTTTAGCTTGTCAAGCTCATAGGATAGCGCATAGGTTGTGGTTGCAAGATAGGAAGGTTTTAGCGCTTATTGTTCAGAATAGGGTTTCCGAGGTTTTTGCGTTGGATATACATCCGGGAGCGAGGATTGGTAGTGGGATATTGTTTGATCATGCTACGGGGCTGGTTATTGGCGAGACGGCTGTTATTGGTGATAACGTGTCGATTTTGCATAATGTGACGTTGGGTGGTACTGGGAAGATGAGTGGTAATAGACATCCTAAGATTGGTGATGGTGTTTTGATTGGGGCGGGGACGTGTGTTTTGGGTAATGTTAGGATTGGTGATGGGGCGAAGATAGGGGCGGGGTCGGTTGTGTTGAGAGATGTGCCGGCTAGGACTACGGCTGTTGGGAATCCTGCTAAGTTAATTGGTCCTGTTAAGCTTGATAAGATACCTGGTCTTACTATGGATCATACTTCAGATATAAGTGAATGGTCTGATTATGTTATATGAGAATTATATCGTCTTTTTTAAGGTTCACTATTTGATTGGATCTCAGAAGATATCAGTTTTGTTTTTGTTTTTGTTTTTTGTTTTGTTTCAGTTGGAGTTAAAAGATCTTCTGATTTGTTACATTGTATATGAGTTTAATTATGTGAACTATCTCTTAGTTGTACCATCAGTTCAATGCAGATTATAATGAATAAAAGAGGATTTCTAATGTTTATGAATGTCCTTTTCGTCCTGTTGTAATATTTGGTTAAATGTGTACAAAAAATGTTGTTTTTCATGTGTAGTTCTAACTTCTTGTGTGATTTTGTTTCCAATGCTTTAGTAGTTTTGTCAGATATAGGTTGATTGGTTTAGCCTTTTCTCCCTTGTATTTGTCCCCTTAATGTGATTTTGTTTCTTGTGCTAGTAGTTCTGTAATAATCTGTATATCCCTTGAGATATATATATACTCATGCATATATATTGTATTGAGAGAAAATGGACTATATCTACAAAAAGTAGCTACTGTGGACCCTGTGGTTATGAAAATTTAGTTAGTTTCCGGTTCGGATTTCCTTCTTGTTCTTTGCATATTACTTTACTTCTGGACTATATGCTTAGGTGGACTTTCTGCGTGATTTTGGTGAGTGTTAAGTGACTGAAGAAACTATAGTCATCTAAAGAATACTATTTGATACTAAACTTTGATCCTGTAAATAGTCACTGGTTCTCCACATATTTTCATAGTTGATAAAATTAACTGAATGTTTTTATTTTCAGAGTTGATCTATATTCCAGAGTGTTCTTATATGATGTCTTTCGGCATAAATATAGCTTTATTACAGTTTTTTGGTAATGAAACTGAGTTCATGCTGCAATGAATTTCATCACAGCACTCTTTTATCATCGTGTGCCTATCTGAGAGTACATGTGTACAATAGGATACAACAAAAATTTGGAACATCGCATCTCTCCCATCACCTATTGTACCCCCACAGATCAATTAAGATCTTTCCTCATCTAGAAAAAAATAAACTGTGATAAAAGACTAGTTATTCCGAAATGATCTACACTTACCTCACAAGTTGCAAATAATAAGTGACCAGATGGGTAGGTTGGGTAACGGGTCAAAGTGAGTTGGATTGGGTTGACTTGGGTTGAGTTGACCCCAAACACATTTCTTGTTCATTTTTTGTACATATAGTAATGCTATAGTTATGTTTCCAACAGTAATGTCCTTGCAATAATAATCTGAATCAGTCATTTAAAAATTTTACGAGGTTGTATCCGGTTAAAAATAGACTGGCTGACATTCAACTGTTTGCCCCACTTGACCCATTACCCTTTTAGCTGCATTTTATAGTTTCACCCGGTTTAATTAAAGCACAATCAAAATCGACCCATTTATAAGTAGATGGGCTGAAATGACCAACTACACTCTTCATATTCATGGTACTAAAAGTTTTAGTCTTAAACTATTGAAGCAGTCACAGCAGGTCTAACCTCATGGCCTGATGGCCCCAATCAGTTCTTGGTTTCTTAAAATGCACTCTTATTCCATATGACTCAAGTCTGTATTCACTTACTTTTTTGTTATAAAAACTATCAGCAATTGCTGTTTCTATGTACATATAACAGTCTAAGCATTGGTACTCATGCTGAGTGCAATTGAATCTAAAATGTTCATTTGAGCATCTGATGATTTGTACAGCAACTGTAACACGTTTTTCTCCAAAGTGGCGGCTACTAGAAAGGTTAGTCCCCTTCTTCTGATTGGCTGAATGGTTTTAGGGGGTTCAGGTGTGGGTTTTAGAAATTATGCAACTCTTGCTGCATCTTGTTTATCTCATCTATTTCTTGTCCTAAGCCCTTGTCATGGTTTAAATAGCCACATCACTAGACATACATGCAATTCATTTTTAACAGACTACTGCATTATCCTATGAAACTGAAAGTTACACTCTGACTTTCTTATATTTTTATTCTTAATCATAGTTTTCGTTTTTGTCTTTTAGCGTTGGTATTGACATGCCCAAGAGGATCTTGTGTTGCATTTTTTGTTCTTTCTGAGATATCCACATTGTGTTAATCAATAACTTTTCAAACAAACACGTCTGCTTTGATAGTGCCAGATTATGAACATTGTTCCCCTAAAAATTAGTTATAATATATAACGAAGATGCTGCTTGTTTTCAATGATAGAAAACCCACAAATGACTCAGAGCTTAGCTTGCCCTTTTGCTATATCATAATTAGCTAAAGCTGAACTGTTCCCAGATTCAGATCCTCAATGGAGTTCACTTTTCATCCGTTCCAAATCCTTATCACATTTCTTTTTGGTTTAATGATAATGAAACTCTCGAGGCGATCCAAAACAAATCATTCAACCCCAAATTTACCTCCTGGACCAAGAAAGTTCCCTATTTTAGGAAACCTTCTTGATGTTGCGGGCCCACTCCCACACCGTACCTTGAAAAACTTGGCCCAGAAATATGGACCGCTGATGCACCTGCAACTTGGAGAGAATTCCACAGTCGTCGCCTCGTCAGCAGAAACTGCAAAAGAGGTTATGAAAACCCATGATATAAACTTTGCCAATCGCCCTTTTCTTCTTGCTGCAAATATCATAGCCTACAAATCCACAAACATTATGTTTTCACCATATGGGGATTATTGGCGACAACTCAGAAGGATTTGCAATACAGAACTTTTAAGTGCAAAACATGTTCAGTCACTTGAACCAATAAGGGAAGAAGAAGTATCTCAGTTCATCCACACAATCTCTAAACAGTCTGGATCCCCGATAGATCTCAGTGAACATATTTATGCACTTACATACGGGATCACTACAAGATCAGTCTTTGGAAAGAAGTTAAAACATCAAGAAGCACTGATATCGCTTATCGATGAAGCCATCGCCTTATCTGGTGGATTTACTCTTTCTGATCTATATCCTTCTTCTAAACTTCTCCCCTATCTTAGTGGGCTTAGGCTCAAACTTGAAAAGATTCATCATAGATTAGATCAAATGCTCGACGAAATTATTCACGAGCACAAAGCACATGAAGTAGGAAAAGAAGATGTGAATACTCATCTATTGGTGGACGCTCTTCTGAAAGTCAAGGAACATGGCAGCCTTGAAATTCCCTTGACCATGGACAATATCAAAGCAATTATCTTGGTAAGTATGTTTTATTTTTATATATTTGATTTCTAAATTCAAAAGTTCTTTGAATAGTCATTATTTATGTCTCAGGATGTATTATCTGCTGGTAGTGATACATCTTCCACTGTAATAGAATGGGCGATGTCAGAGCTGCTGAAGAACCCAGGAATAATGGAAAAGGCACAGACTGAAGTTAGACGGGTTTTCAACACAAAAGCGACGGTTGATGAAACAGGCATCCAATCGTTAGTTTTCTTAAAGGCGGTGATTAAAGAAACATTAAGATTACACTCTCCGGCACCTTTAATGCTTCCAATGGAAAACAAGGAAAAATGTGAGATCAATGGATATGATATTCCGGAAAAGACTAAAATGATTGTGAATGTGTGGGCGATTGGTAGAGATCCAAAGTCTTGGAAAGATCCTGAAAGATTTGATCCAGAAAGATTCTTGAATAGCTCGATGGATTTTAGAGGAGGTGACTTTGATTACATCCCATTTGGTGCTGGAAGGAGAATATGTCCAGGAATATCGTTTGGATTAGCCAATCTCGAGCTTCCACTTGCTTCTTTACTTTACCACTTTGACTGGAAACTAGCAGATAGCACCATCAAGAATGAAGATCTTGACATGATTGAATCTTTTGGTGCAACTGTTAAAAGGAAAAATGTCTTGAAACTTATCCCAACTGTCCGTTTTCCTCTATCTGCTTAGTAAATGCCGTAAGGCGAAGTATTTTTTTCCCTTGTTTGTTTTGTTCTCTGATATAAGCCTTGTTTTTTATGGAATAGAAAAAGCATACAGTTTAAGATTTAACTGCCTTCTCCCTTTGCTCATTGTAATAATAGAATAACAGGGCTTGATAGGATACTGTAACGAAGAAGGAACATATTACTCTCTTTTTTTGTTTTATATTAATTGTGTTGATGATGTCCATGATTTCCTTTTATCTGCTGTGTAAAGCATAATGAGAAGCATGGCTTTAAACAAGCAGTTCGCTATGGGTCTTTATGATACACACGAAATGTTTTTCATGTTGTTTTGCATCCTCTAGAGATTATTAACTTGTCTCCAATTGCATTTCTAGTGACCCTAAAGTTAAAGATGAAATATCATTGCCTTGTGCCAGAGCAAGCAGCTTTACTCTTTTTGGACCTTTGTTGCTGCACACAAAGAAGCACCATAGTTTTCGGAGGCTAAGGCCGCACGTTGCTGTGGTATGTTTAGACTTTATATCCTCGCTTACATTCGCTACTTTCTTAAGAACTATGTTTTCGTGTATGTCCACAACATAATATGTACCCATAACCATTGCACCCAAGTATCGTTAGACAAAAGGCCCATTGGTTGTCTTAAGTTCTTAATTTTGATTCCAAAAGTAACCATCAGCACAAGTGAGTAAATCTTATGTAGTTTACATATGAAAATGAAATTAAAAACTAAATTTTAACTGCTAACACAATCTCAACGTATTGCTGCCTTAGTTTAAACATGTTGCAACTTGCAAGAATTGGCAATATGAATTTAAAATATTCAGGTGAAAGAATTTTTCTATTAATTTGTATTCCAAAAACGAAGACTGCTTGATTAAATCCATACTTGACGATAATTCTTTAAAACAAGTTTTCTTCGATGTATACTAAATCAAACGTCTACAACGAGTAGAGGTTGGCCGTTCACGTTGGTAAGACAGCGAACCCAACCTAAGCATGGCATATTATATATATTAACTATAGAGCAAGACATGTGTTCACACTTGCAAACATTAAATGCAAAGTTTCAAAACTTGGCAAAAACAGTCCATGAGGTTTAGGTGTCGTTGCAAAGTAAGTCCTGTAACATTAATTTAACTTTCGCAAGTTGGCAAAAACAGCCCCTAAAGTTTAGGTGACTTGCAAGACATGTGTTCACACTTGCAAACATTAAATGCAAAGTTTCAAAACTTGGCAAAAACAGTCCCTGAGGTTTAGGTGTCGTTGCAAAGTAAGTCCTGTAACATTAATTTAACTTTCTCAAGTTGGTAAAAACAGCCCCTAAAGTTTAGGTGACGTTGCAAAGTAAGTCCTTTAGCATTAATTGCTATCTATAGCAATTTGGCAAAAATAGTCCCTATCCAAATTCACGTCTACAAAAGCAATCCCGCTGCATCGCACGGGTTTCCACACTCGTTTAAATAATCAGACGAGCCATGACAATTCTAACATGTTTACACATAACGCGAACACAACCTTTTGACATGTTTATCTAAAATGCTGACGTGTTAAACGGGTGGAATGTGTAAAATAGGTTAGTGGGGCAACGCATTTAATCTATTTAACTCTTTTTCTCCGTGTTCCAACATGTTAAACGGGGTTAGTTGGTCGGTCCAATTAACTATCAACCCATGTAGTAGTGCGCAAATCGGGTTTTTTGGGCTAACCGGTTCGGTTAGTAACCAACCCCGTTTTTGGTCAAACCTGGTCAAATCGGTTATTTTCAAAAACCGGTTCGGGTCGGTTATAACCGGGTTTTTTTTCTTTTTTTTTTTGGCTAATGTGATCGGGTTTTCGGTTACGAGATGTGTTAAAAATGATGCTCGTATACTTTCCTGGATGGCTACTAAAGTACTAAGGAATTAGAATCTTTTTTTTGGCTACTGTAGATGGCTACTAAGGAGTTAGAATCTCAATGTACATGTTGCTCGTATACTTTCCTGGATAATTAAGTTTGCAACATAGAAATCAAATTTATTAATCGGAAACATAGAAATCAAAGCTAACGGCATTAATAACTCAAAGAGTTAATTGCATTTTTGGTCCTTGTGGTATGGCCAAATTGCATATTTGGTCCTTAAAACTTTGAAAGTGCACTAGACGTCCTCATTTTGAAGTTTTCGTTGCATTTTTGGTCCCCTGGGGCCTAGACAACGTTAAAGTTTCAAGGACCAAATTTGCAATTTGGCCATACCACAGGGACCAAGTCTGCAATTTGGCCATACTACAGGGACCAAAAATGAAATGAAAACTTTAAAATAGGGACGTTCAGTGCACTTTAAAAGTTTTATGGACCAAATCTGTAATTTGATCATACCACAGGGACCAAAAATGCAATTAACTCTAACTCAAATAACTTCAACTTTTATTAAATAAACTCATAATACGTCAAACATAAACTAGTTGAAACATAAGATAATACATTGAGCGATTTATTAATCGGAAAGCTAATACATTGAGCGATAGTGAGGTCTTATTCGGAGTCTCCAGATTCGGACCTAGCTTGGTCATCTTGAGCGATTTCTTCATCGGAAAATGAGATTCTATAACCCTCTTGCATCTCGATCTCAAGTATTTGTGGTTCGATCTCTAAATAATTGGCTTCAAGATTAGAAGTGCGTTGTATACGTTCTTGTGCGTCTAAGTGATCTTTTAAGCAAATACACATCTCCTAAGATGCCGGCATGAGTCTTGTTCTTCGAATCGTTAATACCCTTCCACTAAGAGAAAAACATGATTCCGAAGCTACCGTAGAAGCTTGTACGCTTAGTAAATCTCGAGCCATCTTGGATAGAACGGGAAATTGAGATTGCCTTCCTTTCCACCAAGACAAAACATCAAAGTTTTCAAATTCTTCTTGTCCCATAGAGCTTATCCAATCGGTTCCGATATATCTCCCAAATTCGTTAGTACCGGTTTGGTCACTCCTCGTCCGTTTAACACTTTCTTGTCTTAAAGTTTGAAATAAGTTAAACCTCGAACTCGAAGAGGATGATGAAGCACGACAACTCATTGAAACATTAGTTGAACCATATTTACTAAAATAAATATCAAATAAATCTTTAAAACATTTGTTAAAATAAGCTTTTGCATTCATTGCATAGTTAAGGTTTTCTAATTGCAAATCCAAATCAATAGAAATCTTCTGGATAAGTAGTTCCACCCCGCTAATGTTAAAGCACGAGTATAATGCGGCGGCACAAGTAATTACCGGTGTAATTTCTTTGAAATATTTTCTAAGTTTTTCTTTCATAGGTTCAACCATAATATCATATGGTGGACCACTTGATTCGAATTCGCCTATTTTTGAACACATTGCAAAAATTTGTTGGAGTACCCTATGACTCGTGGGATAATAAACACTCGATAATAAAGTAGTTGCATCTTTAAAAACTTCGAGTAATTCGGTTAATTTTTCAATAATTACCCAATTTTCGACGAAAAATGGTTCAACTAGGTTATCACCGGCAAGATCATCATGAAAGGTACTTAAAGCAATTTTTTGGCTTAAAGCACTTTTAAACATATAATAAGTCGAGTTCCATCTTGTAGGAATTTCCCAACTAGGTGTTAAAAAATCGGTTTCCGTTTCCACACAAAATCTCATATAATTCATATATCTTGTTTTAGGCCCACAAAATACATCTTGCAATATTGTTTTAAAAGCATTTTTTATCCCCATTATTTCGGGTACCCCTAATCCGTTTTGCACAACTAAGTTTATGATGTGTGCAACACATCAACTTTGAAAAAAAAATGCCGTTCAAAGGTGGTTGGTATCTTGCTATTAGTTTAGTGGCGGCATTTGTATTGTTAGAAGCATTATCAAATGAGATTGAAAAAATCTTATATTCCAATTTAAACTTTTTTAACACATCTCGTAACTTACGAAATAAATTCATACCCGTGTAAGGATAATCAAAGTTTTGAAAATCAATCGTACGCTTCATCATTTGCCAAGTTACGGGATCAATCCAATGTGCGGTAACACAAACGTACGAATGCGGCAAATGATGAGGCGGCCAGACCACATCGGTTGTTAAGTTTACATTTGTATTTAAATTTTCAAAACCTTTTATGATTTCGAGTTTAGCTTTTTTCCACATTTTAAGTGCATCACGTTTAAGAGTAGAACGACTTACGTGACTATATCGCGGTTGAAGACAATTTTGAAGCACCTTGGTTAATCTCGGGTTGTCGAAATGGTTGAATGGCAAAGCTTCTGGAATCGCAAAGCTTACAAATTGTTTTCTTATCCGTTCCGACTCATATGCAAATATACTCCCATCTTGTGACATGGATGCTTGACCCACATCAGGAACGCCTTTTAGTGCTTGGCAATACTTTCTTTCGATATGTTGCTTCAACGTCGTGTTGGATCCGCTACTTAAAAACTTCTTGCAAAATTTACAATGAGCCTTCACGGTATCATCCTACAACTTCACGAGCTCAAAATTACACCAAATTTCCGGGTTTCAGACCGTTTCTAAAACCGCAACAATCGTGGGTTCATTTGAAGAACCAACACCAGTGGAAGTTGAAGAACTTCGAGTTGCCATTTTGTGAGTGATTTTGATTGTTTTCAATAGTGTTTTTGAGAGTGTTTGATTGTTGTAAGTTGTAAGTAACTAAACAATATTCAAGATTAGTATTTATAATAAATTTTGTAAGCATGAATGATGAATAAATGCCAAAACCAACGTCTATAAACATAAAAAAACGGTAATATTCTTTCTTGTCTGCTGTTCCCAGCATATTCCCTCATTCACAGTAACTTCCCAACGTCTATAAAAATAAATGTTACTAACCGGTTTTTCTCTAACCGGTTTCCCAACCGGTTCCTAACCGGTCCAAAGCATAGAACTAAAAACCGGTTCGTAACTACCGGTTATTATCTTAACCGAACCGGTTATGTCAAAAACCGGTGTTGACTGGTTCCGGTTTCAGTTTTTTTCCGGTTTCGGTTTTTTTGGTCACGGTTAAACCCATGTAACCGTGTAACACCAAATACAAATGTAAATTTTATAAAACATAAACTTAAACAGATTGACGGCCAGCGTGTTTAACTCATCCTTAATCCTTATGTTGGTGGTTATACACTCAGAGCAGGGTTAAGATAATCAATAGCTTATCAAATACCAATACAGGTTACCTGATATCACTTTGAATCGTGTTATCACTTTCCAAAGTAAACTATTCGACCCTAATGCATGAGTATCACGAATATCTACTTGGGATAAGACCAAATGTATGTTATTGAATTAGCCATAAATCAATAACCCTTTTGCTTTAAGTGTTTTTGTTTTCTGTCGTACCTCTCATGCATGATCAGATTTCCTATTTATAGGAAATTACTCTTAACTAGTCAAATGGAATTATGAGGATTAATCGGCCCATTAATCGCCTCATAATTATCCCCATTATAGTTAATAGTGGTTGCATGACCAATTAAACGTGGTCATTATGCAGTTGTAACTGCCACTTGAATAGGTCAATGCATGTTACAATTTGATTCTAGTACTAGCACTAGAAACTTTACTACCAGTACTAACTTAGTACTACCAGTAGAAACTTGTCTACCAGTACTAACTTAGTACTACCAGTAGAAACTTGTCTACCAGTACTAACTTAGCACTACCAGTACTAACTTCTGAATCTCTCCACTATAAAGTCAGGATGTTCAGGGACCTTATGGTGTACACTCCGTACCTCCAGACCCATTACCAGGTGTGAACCAATTCCACAAGTGCACTAAATTTTCCAACAATCCTCCCCAAATTTAGTTCACTTCCTTTGTGTGAAAAATTAAATATCAAGGAAAACATGTGCATAAACGAAAATATCATGAGAATTGAATTTCCATCTTAGTACATTACACGTTCAAATATTCGAGAATCAGGTTGTTCTAAGAATTTAACCCTTCAACCCATTTGAATACCTGAAGATAAAATACACACAAGTTTTCAAACACTTAAAAGCTCCTGACACTATACAAGCCATGTGTCAATATCCAGAATTCATAAATGTTGCAAGAGCCAAAAGTCCAAAGCTCCCTGAAGCGGCAAAACTTCAACATTCACATAGGTGGTTCCTCTTTATTCATGCTCCTGCCAAGCACGTTTTCAAAGAAATTAACCATTAAGAAGTAAAGACTTCATCCTCCTTTTTAGCAGGTTCTGAGCACAACCTTGGGATGTAAAATAAACATGTGCTCCAGTCCACTGAATGTTCAGCTTTCCACATTGAACTCAGCTCCTAAGTTTCCTCAGGAGGGATTTGGGTGTCTTAGCATTCAGTGACTAAGTTAGACTTAAACCCATCCCTTTAGCAGACTTTATAACCAAGTATCTAGCCAAACCCTTCGTCAGGTGATCAGCTAAATTCTGTTGAGATCTAACAAACTCTATAGAAACCACCCCATTCATGATAAGCTCACGAATCATGCGATGTCTGACACCCAAGTGTCTAAACTTCCCATTGTACATCTGGCTTTAAGCCTTTGCCAATGTAGCAAAGACTATCACAACGGATAGAAATAGGTGTTATAGGTTTAGGCCACAATGGAATATCAAAAAGCAAGTTTTTCAACCATTCTGCTTCTTTACCAGCAGCTGCTAAGGCCACAAATTCGGATTCCATTGTTAAACTAGTAATGCAAGTTTGCTTCTTGGATGCCCAAGAAATTGCACCTCCACCAAGTAGGAATACCCAGCCACTGGCAGACGAATTGTCTTGAGTGTTACTGATCCAACTTGCATCAGTGTATCCTTCTAACACTAAAGGATAACCAGTATATGAGAGACTATAATCCATAGTTCTCTTCAGATACTTCAAGATTACCCTCTAAACCGCTTGCCGTATGAGCACTAGGATTGCTAGTATACCGCCAGTTTTTACCTTGCAAAAGCAATATCAGGTCTTGTACAAGTCATGGCATACATCAAGCAGCCAATTACCCTAGAATAGTCAAGTTGAGATACAACCTTGCCATTGTTAGGCATCAGATTCTTACAAGTATCCATAGGTGTACTCACTGGAGTACAATCAAAGTAATTGAATTTCCTCAACACCTTCTCAATATAATGAGACTGAGAAATAGAAATTCCTTTACTTTCATGTTTAATCCTTATACCAAGGATAACATCAGCCTCCCCCATGTCCTTCATGGAGAACCTTGATGACAAAAATTCCTTTGTCAAGTCAACCTGATTTTGGTCAGTGCCAAAGATCAGCATGTCATCAACATATAGGCAAATGATGACTCCTTTACCAGATTCATCAAATTTGCTATATACACATTTCTGAGACTGGTTAAGTAAATAACCATTAGACAAAACCACTTCATCAAATTTTTGATGTTGTTGCTTAGGTTCCTGCTTTAGTCCATAAAGTGACTTAATCAGTTTGCACTCCTTGTTTTCATTGCCAGGCATGATGAAGCCCTGAGGTTGGTTCATATAAACCTTCTCTTCCAATTCACCATTCAGGAAAGTTGTTTTCACATCCATCTGATGAATAATCAGATTGTGAATTGATGCCAAAGCATTCAGCAGTTTTATGGTACTGATACGAGCCACAGGAGCATAAGTATCAAAATAGTATATTCCTGACTTTTGTTTAAAGCCCTGAATGACTAGTCTAGCCTTGAACTTTTCAATAGTTCCATCTACCTTCATTTTCCTTTTGAAAATCTATTTGCAACCCAAAGGTTTGCAACCATGTGGTAGATCAACCAACACCCAAGTGTTGTTACCCCATGATGGAATCCATCTCATCATTGATTGCTTCTTTCTAGAAAGCAATATCCTGGGACTTCATTGCTTATTCATATGTCTTGGGATCATCCTCAACAATGAAGCAATAAGACTATTGGTCAGAGACCTCATCCTTTGTTCCTTCAATTAAGTATAATTGAAACTCAGGTCCAAATGACTTTGGATTCCTGACCCTTTTGCTCTTTATGAGCATAGGTTCAGGTTGTTGAACCACAACCTCATCAGGAACCACTGATAGCTCTTCATCAGGGACCTCTGATACACCAATGTCATGAGTTCCATTAGGAATCCTCTAACTTGGTCTAGGGACTGATGATAATCTATTCTCATCAAAGTTTGCATCCCTTGATTCAATTATGGAGTTAATTGAAACATTTTCATATTAGGTTCAATAACATAGAACCTAAAAGCCTTGGAATGCTCAGCATATCCAAAAAAGATGCAGTCAATGTCTCTTTTACCCAAAGTTTTTAGCTCTGGATCAGGGAGTCTTACAATAGCCCTACAACCCCAAACCCTGAGATAGTTCAGGTTGGGTTTCTTTTAGTCCAGAGTTCATAAGGGGTAACCTTGTTCCTTTTGTTGGAAACCCCATTTAATAAATAGAAAGCTGTTAACATAGCTTCACCCTAGAACCCTTGACTCAGTCCTGAATAGGACAACATGGAATTAACCATCTCCTTCAGTACCCTGTTTTTCCTTTCAGAAATACCATTTTGCTTAGGAGTATAGGGGGCAGTCGTTTCATGGATTATACCAACAGACTAAAAGTAAAAAGTATCCATGTACGCACCTCCCCTATCAATCCTTAATCTTTTGATTAGGGACCCAAGTTGCAATTCAACTTTATTTTTAAATACTTTGAATTTATCTAATGTTTCATCCTTAGTATGTAACAATAGACATAACATACCCTAGAAGCATCATCAATAAATGTCACAAAGTACTTATTATTCCCCAATGAGGGAGTGGCATGCAAATCACACAGGTCACTGTGTATTAGCTCCAAGAGCTTAGTTTCACGTTTAACACCCTGAAAAGGTTTCTTAGTTATTTTGGTCAACATGCAAGTTTTACACTTTTCAGTGTCCATGTCAAATGTTGGGATTAACCCATCCTTAGACATATCTTTCATCCTTTTATAGTGTACATGGCCAAGTCTAGCATGCCAGAGGGTAGAGTCAGTCAGGTCAGTGGTGGTCACAAAGGCTGAATTATCACAAATGTGGAAAACTAGAAGGGGGGTTGAATAGTTTTGCCGATTTTAAGTTAATTTCAAAAACTTTAGATTCGATATTATGTGAAATCGTATGGATGTAGAGAAAGTATAGATCTAATGATAAAGCAAGTAAATAAAGTAAAGAAAGTGATAGAAATGATACAACCGATTTATAGTGGTTCGGCTACAAGGACACCTTCCTTGCCCTACTCCACTCCCCGAGTCACCTACTCGAGAGTTCAAGCACTATGTCAACAAACTCCTTCAACTTGGCGGAGAAGCCTTCACAACGTTTCTTACACCTTTTTCCAAAGACAAAGCTAAATACCGAGTCCGTAACACGGTGGACCAAACCAACACGACTATTACACAACAAATATGTGAAATATCTAATACAAGATCTTCGCCATGAAATCTTATGCGGAGGAACAAATCAATCAAGGACCCCTTGCTTGGATGACTTGTAGAATGCTCTTGATCTCGCCTTAGAGAAGGACCTATATGAGAATCACTAAAGAAAGAAAGAAATAAGTACTCTCTAGATCAAGTGATCTTTTGTTAGAAGAGAATGAGAGTATATGAGAGAATTAGTAAGAAGAGGGGTGAGTTAGAATGAATAAATGACTCTCTATTTATAGGCAAAATCGCCATCTTGTTCCCGGATCCCACGAATCCTCCCACAAGGGATCCGTCTAGTGTAATCCTAGGGATCCAGGGGCGCCCTCTTGCCCATGGGTTTTTTGGTTATGGGTCATGGGTCATGGGTTATGGGTTGGTCCATGGGTATTATTTTAGATTCAATGTATCTAATGAGTACAATGTATATAGTCAAGTGGGTATGGGTCAATACCATGGGTTGTGATTTTTACCCATCCTAATAAACTATTACAACAAATGATTTATTACAACATTTTGCATTTAAATGACTATATGTAAATGCTTTACAAAAATAACATGTATCCTTATAATTGTACTTAAGATAACATTATATTTGTTATCAACAAAACACAAAGAGATCGCAAAATATTAATAAACGTTTTTACGGTTTATTTGTATTAACAATCTCCCCCTTTTTGTTGATGACAAAACATAATGTTATGATGAGTAAAACTTAAGAATAGATGTATGTTTGAAAGCCCCTATTGCTTACTCCCCTTTTTTGTCGAAATAAAAAGTTAACCCATCGAAGAAATAAAAGTGTGGAAAAAGAGTCCACGTATCGCTTACTCCCCTTGACGGTAGCTCCCCCTAGTTTGGGGCGTCAAGTGAAGAAAAAAAAATCCTACAAAGAGAATGGTTAGTAACATGCTTAAATATTATTGCGATTGACGAGAATCAATATTGGGAGCCAAGGTATGTAAACAAGGCCTTGTAATAAAACAACAAAGTGTAGTAGTATTTATGCCACCTACAAGCATGTAAAAATAAGAATAAGACTTGTTCTTGAAAATTACTCAAAAAGTAAAAAGTACCAAAAATAGAAAATAGTAGTAATGATTCCGTCCATGCTTGCATAAGGTTATGGATGGAGGTTTTGATGAGTAATGGTATTGATGCGATCAAGGATGAGGTTGAGTATGAATCGCATTTCTTCCCTAACTTCTATTGCAATTTCCCTAGTGGATTGGCAATGTTCACAATTTAAGTTATGTGGGTAATGAGTGCGGAAGTTTTTCGGGTTGTTTTGATTTGTGAGTTGCGGAATATGTGGTGGAAAAATAGGAAAATACGGATTAAAGTCCGGAATGGTTGGAGGTGGTGGTGGAAAAGAACCTAGATGTTCTTGTAGTTTAATGGGAGCTAAGGGTGGTGATGTTTCAAGATCATTGAATATTGTTGATAAGGTTTTAAAATGTACCTTTTTGAGGGGTCGTTTAAGCCCTTATTTGATCACTTTTGTATCCGTTATTACTTAATATCGTTCCTTTTCACTTTTAGGTATCTTGAAGGCAAAATGCTGGAATGACACTTATTCGGACGAAAAGCGCGAATATACGAAGAAAATGGCCAAAGTCAAGAATCGAGACACTCGTGCCGCTAAAACTGAAGGTGACTGCGCCGTGTTATCCGCGACGCCGACCACTTTTGTGACGCCAAGAGCCAAATTGCTTATTTTCGTGACGGCTTCAGGTTTTAAAAGAGTAGGTCGCCGCAACTCTCGACGGCCTAGATTTGATCCGCACGACGCCGGAGAGGCTGAAGGCGGCACAAGCATAAGGTGACGCCCACAAGACTAACGTGGCCAAGACGAAACCCTAATGAGCGACCGATGGCGTCACAAATCAAAAGGTGACGCCGTCGCATATGTAATCCTATATATAGAATCCAAATTTTTTAGTTTTCAGTGTGTAGTATTTTGGAGTAAAAACCTAAACCGAACCAAGGTTGTCTTGTACAGTATTTTAGGGTTCCATACCCTATCTTACATCAAGATAAGTGTTTTACTTCATTAATTCAATTATGTCTTCAATTACTTGTGTGTATGCTTGCATGTTCTCCATGTCCGGCTAATTTACTTGTGTGTTTGCTTAGGGATTATGAAACTTGATTATTGATTATTGATTGGTTGTCTCTTATCTTAATTGTTAATGATCTAGTATTGCGATAGGTCATTCGTTGTGTAGTTAATGCTTGATTAATCTTTGTGAACATTAGCTTATAATACCTAGAGTCATTGTAGGCTAAACCATCCGAAGAGTACCTTAGAGTTGAGTTTATAAATCCTAGAGATTTTGTAGGCGATAACCTTTGGTAGTTTCAAAGAGATAGGGATAAACGCATACCCTACGACCTTAGACACACACACGATTAAGAATAAGGACGTGACAATTAAACCATCAATAGGAGATAATTAAGGAGTAATAAAACCTAAGTAACATCTTTAAATCATCATACGAGCACACAATAATTAGGCATAGACTACATACACCTTAGTTTAGATAATTAGATAAGTAGAAGTAATCGGTAGAAATACCAACCCCCAAATACAAACCCCGAGATTCGAACCTTTCCATTTCCTAAAAAATATAAAAAGATAAAAAATAATCTTCCTCAACCCCAACCTTAGCGTAGTAACTTCTCACTAGCATTCCTATTCCCCTAGAGAATGATATCAATTCCCGTGGCTTACCCTAATACTACACTACAATGATTAGGTTCACTGCCTAGGGTGCTGAAAAATTTGCTCGACAAAAAGGAAGTTCCTTTGACCCAGAACGACGCGTGTAGCGTTATCAATTGTGTTTGGAGAAGTGGGAGGTGTCAAAAAGGCTATTTCTTTTTGTTTTGGTTGTTGAGATCTTGTTGGAGTCTTAAGGAGTTCCAAAAGAGTAACTTTAGGTGATGAAGTTGGTGTACTTATTGGTGATGAAGGAGGTGTACTTGTTGGTGATGAATGAGGTGCTATAATGGAAGCATCTTGTGGTGAGTTATTTGATGGTGATGAGCCATTTGATGATGGTTTTGCTAAGCAACAAGATCGGATGCTAATCCATGCGGATATCCTAGAGTTTGATTGTGGTATTTTGGAAGGTGGTAGTACAAAATTTTGGGTTTCATGAGGAGGATTGTTTGTACTAGGTGATTCATCTAAGTTGTAAGAGCTTGTGAATGACATGGTGTTGTTTGTTTGTGAAGATGAGATGAATTATGCAAGCATTTTGGGAGTTCTATATATAGAAAAACAATGCATTTTAATGAATGCTTGACCCAAAATGTGGATTAAAATCTAATGATTAGATATGAATTTAAGGCATGTGATCATGAGAACACAAGCATTAAAGAACATACTCAAAAAAAATGAAAAGATATTGGAGTTTTCATCCAAAGTGAGAAAAATAGAAGTTAAAAATAGCTTCTGTCTCACGGATCCCACGGATCCTTCCTGAGGGATCCGGCCCAAATGAAGGCGGGATCCGTGGATCTGGTGATGGTGCAGAAAATTTTCCTTTTGGAAACATTTTTGCCTAGTGTGTGCCTATATGCAAACTATTTGGAGTTGCGGTTATCTCGACTCCTAAGAAGAAAAGAAAAATAAACTAGAAGTGAAAAAGCATACTATTATGTGAGATAACCCGAGTGCTCCTAATTCATTGTTGCTTAAATGAATGTACCCGAAAATACATATTAGTTATGTATCTCCTTTAGCATTCAAAAGACACGAGATGCAATGAAAACGGGTTTTTACTTTGTATTGATAATGAAAAAGCGATTTGTCCTAGACGTGAGAAATTGCTTTTGTGAAATTGATACGGGAAGAGGTGTCATTTTTAGAAAACGTTTCAAAAAGAGGTTTCTATGTGTGAATAAAAATCGTTTTATCCTTTGAAAAGAAGATGTGTAGGTAATTATGTGTTTGCAACTTGTACTTATTTTTGAAAGAAAATAAGAAAAACTATGAGTTATAATAAAAAAAAAAGAACTTATCTTGGGTTTTAAAAATTCCCGTATCGTTTGTGATTTGTTCGTGAAATAGAGATCCTAGACTCAGAAAGAAGAAGGCTAGTGTTTACATACCTTGTAGAGAAAAAAAATGAATTACGATGATTCTTCCATGAGACCAAGACCAAGACGAAGTAGGTTGAATTGTTCTCGCTTCAACGGTTTGGTGAGGACGTCGGCTATGTTGTCTTCGGACGCTACCTTCTCAATAGAGATGTTCCCCTTTTGAACATTGTCTCTTAAGAAGTGATGACGAATCTCTATATGCTTTGTGCGAGAATGTAATACCGGGTTCTTGCTTAAATCTATGGCACCCTTGTTCTCACATAGGATGGCTATGTCACTTAGATGAATGTCGTAGTCAACTAACGCTTGTTTCATCCATAGTGCTTGTTGGCATGCTTTTTCGGCGGAGACGTATTCGCCGGTTGTTGATATTGCTAATGCTGTTTGTTTCTTTGAAAACCAAGATGTTAAACAACATCCCATAAAAGTACATACCCCACTCGTACTTTTTCGGTCAACATAATCACCGCATGGTCGAGAATCTGCATATACAATTGTTTCTACTCCCGTGCTCTTAGGATACCATAATCCTAATTGTGTTGTACCTTTAATATATCTAAATATTCTTTTTACGGCTTCTAGGTGTGATGTTTTAGGGTCTTCTTAAAACCTAGCACATAAGCAAACACTAAACATGATATCCGGCCTACTAGCCGTGAGGTATAGAAGACTACCAATCATGCCACGATATTTAGTATTATCGACGGATTCGCCGTCTTCATCTTTTGTGAGTTTGGTGTCGGATGACATTGGTGTCCTAATTGGTTTGATTACTAGGTGGAGGGACAAGTGTCCAAACATCATTAGAAACAAATTGATTTAATTCTTCTTGCATAGCTATTACCCAACTTTCATCTTTTATGGCTTCTTGTGTATTCTTAGGTTCTATGGTTGAAACAAAAAAAAATAAGGTACTTTGGTTTTGAACTTGAGACCTTAATGTTCTTTCGTTTAACTTTCCTATGACCTTATCTACGGGGTGATATTTGGACTCTTTAATATTTATGACTTCATCATTTAAAGGTTCTTCTTCTTCATTTATCTTTTTCTTTATTACTATAGCTTCACTTTCTACAATCTCGTCATCGACAACAGGTGGAGAGGGTTTGGGTGGACTTTCATCAAATTTTACATTTAATGACTCTTCTACCTTCATTGTTTCTTTATTTAGTATAACGTAAGCTTTGCTATTTGGAGAGTAACCTAGAAAGATACCTTCGGTTGATTTAGGATCAAATTTTGTAAGGTAATCTTTAGTGTTAAGAAGAAAACATTTGCTACCAAAGACTCTAAAGTTATCTAACATAGGCTTTTTGCCTCGGAGTAACTCTTATGGAGTTTTACCTAAGATTGGTCTAATTAAGACTCGATTGAGTATGTACGTTGAAGTATCAATGACATTGCACCAAAAATTTTGAGGCATGGATTGCTTATTAAGCATGGTGTGACTCATTTCTTGTAGGGTTCTATTCTTTCTTTCAACTACCCCATTCGATTGTGGAGTGCGCGGAGCCGAGAAGTTGTGAGTAATACCATTAGCGTCATAAAAGGCTCCAAATTGCACTTCATTATCGAATTCCCTACCATGATCCGTTCTAATAGACACTATAGGACTTCCTAGTTGTCTTTGGATTTTCTTGCTTAATATTTCAAAATAATTAAACATTTCCGTTTTGTTCTTTAAGAATTTTGTCCATGTGTACCTAGAGTAATCATCCACTATGACCAAAATGTAGTTGTTGTCTCCATAACTTTGGATAGCGGATGGACCAAATAAATCCATGTGTAGTAATTCTAGACACTTAGTTGTAGACACCATGTTTTTAGCTTTATGACTAGAATGAACTTGTTTTCCTACATTACAAGCATCACAAAAGTGATGTTCATATTTTAACTTAGGTAGATCTCTTACTAGACCTTTGGATGATAGTGATTGAAGAAGTCGCATATTGGCATGACCCAATCTTCGATGCCATATAAAACATATTGGATTTCATAAACACATCAAACCATGACAAATATGGGGCGTATGACTATATGGTTTTAGAGAGAGAAAGTGGAGTGTTCTAGAGAGATAAAATAAGTGAAAGGTTAGATTACTCAATGAACATCCAACCCTCTCCCTTGTGGGGAGAGGGCTATTTATACATAGTATTACGCCCTCCTTCCGGCTGTTGATCAGGCATACAATGGGTAAAGACCCGTCCTTCCTCCACGGTGTTGCACTAGACTAAACTACGCTAATAACTAACTAACAAATAACGTAATAAACGATATGTCTACGAGCTAACTTAATCTAGATTATATTTGGGGTGACCGATGCTTCACTATAGAATTTCCAATTCCTAACAATCTCCCCCTAAGGGAGGTCACCCCATGAATTACAATTTTGCATCCTAGCATTCTATTTAATCTTCAGTCTTGAGCTCGTAGACTTCAATTCATCAAAATATTCAAACTATGTGTTTTCGTGGTGATTTCTTCATAGTCCAACCACTTTGTACGTTAAGTGGAGGTTATAGAGCTGATCCACATTTTGATGACCTTTGAGCTTTATTTGAGATCATCAGCCACAGTTGATCTCAGCATCACCCTTTGTTATGTTGCCCTCATATGATGTTGTGACAAATGGACCGACATGCTCACACTTTCTGGATCATGACATCTTTTCATCAGAGTGGCGGAAGCTTTACTGGCTCATGATATTTGCAGCAACGTAGCGAAAACATAGTATAAAAAAATCAGAGCCAGGTTCTGTAGATATGCACAAGTCATTATTTCTTCAATTAAGTGTGGATGCTATGAGCATGCGGCTTTGGATTGACTTCTCAATTCTGATCAGCTGCAACCGTCCAAATGTACCTGCAAACAGCAGTTAGCAATAAAACACACGAAAGTGTCTTTGATCACTTTCTCTGAATTGAGGTACACTCCACGGTTCCCGTTGATCAAGACAAGTACGCTCGTGATCGTATAATTCGAAGAATCTCCTTGACAGGGTTTCGCAAGTATGCTCTAGTCGTTCTCAATCCGGAACGTCTCAAAGAAGACAACACGGAGTGAGTGAACCAACGAATTTGAGATTCACCGATTGATGAAAAGAGATTTGAAAACAATCGTGTATGCTCAATATAAAGTGTTTTTACAATACAACGAAGGTTTTAAGGAAAATCAATTATCAATCATAAACACCTTTTATTTTTGAAATATTAATACACAGTCGATGTGCTAGAGAAAAGAATTTTAAACACAACGACCGATTTTTCAAAGGTATCCGTCAATCCATTACCTGAACCAGGATTGATTCATAATTTTGAATCGCCCCATTGTTTATGTTCAGTTGTCACATGGTTGATCTATTGGATAGATCTCGCATGCCACCTACCAAGAGCTTGTTTGATGTTGGCTCTAGAAGGCTTTCCATTTTCATTGTGAGTATGTTGGCATATCACTCAGATGTTCTGGCAATACCACAAGGATAATGCGTAGAACTCATAAGATATATTCTCACTTTCCACATAGTGTGAAACAGAGAGTCTCCATTGACAGTGTCCTAATGAGATTTATTGATGATCTCGTGGCTCTAAGACTCAATTGTGCACATTTGGTTCCTATGCCGGAAACTAGGGAGAGGGTCTCCTTCTTCAATAACAACAATCTCTAAGAGAAAGTCGATAGATAATGTAGGTTCCCCGTGAGAATGAAACAAGTCCTTTTAAGAGGAACTTTGAGTAGCTTGGGAAGTTGTAGTGCAGTGCGTCACTGGGTCCATGACGTCTTGTCTTGAATACCAGTGTTACCTTGGTAAACACCAGTAACATATGTATTGAACCCGGCTTCTGCCCTAAGGTTGAATTATTGGAGGGCTATTTCTTTTCACCCTTTTCACATTCAATTCTTTTTCATTCTTCAACCCCTTCAGTGCTTACCGAGACTTCATAACTAGAACCTTGTTGGGTTTATTCTAGTTCTATCTTTTTCTCAGTCGGCACTCTTCTCATACCTCACTTTTCTCCTTTTTTTCATCATACCTAAGGAGTAAGGACTCTACACTATCTAATGGATTGTCCCTGGGTAGATCCCTCCGTCTCTGGTGGGATCGTGGGAACAAATACCTAACCTAACCATCCTTATATCTTCATACATAAAGTAAATTTGGTCGGTCTTTTGGTATTGTTCTTTCCTTCTCGAAACCACTTGTAAAATCATTTGGAAAATCAATCAATTGTGATATAATATCAAAGCATTTTGTACCTTAATTTTTTTGATCATTTAGAAATGCTCCCCCTCAACATGTTCATATGCTTTGAAATTGTTTAGCACATGGAGGCAAGAGTTTTTTGAAACAATTTCTTGATCACAATTTCCTTAGAAAAAGCCTTTTGATTTTCATGGTAAATTCTCCCCCTCAAAAATGTGCGATGGTTGTTTCAAATAATTTAGCACATAGAGGAAAGAGTTCTTTGAAGTACTTTCACGATCACACAACCATTTAGAAACCATTTAAAAATCAATCAAGGTACTTTATGTTAAAACATAGAAATCTTTGTACCTTGAAAGTTTATTTTCTTTTTGAAATACTCCCCATCAATATATGCTTCGAGATTCGAAAAGAGTTTAGCACATATTAGAGAGCAGTATGCACTTTGAGACAAAATTGGTCACCTTTTATCATCTTTCATATTTATATCACGCTTTTCTCCCCGATCAAAAATTTCAAATCCTTTGAGATTTTGGATCTCAAGTGATTTAAATATGTAAGAAACAAAACTTGTTGGAGAAAAATGTGTCCGGTTTTATTTTATCTGAAGTGGACTACTCCAAAGTTCCCTTTTAGACTAAAAGAGAAACTACAATACATAACCTATCACTACTACATACATTATAGTTATAGTTGTTGATAGTACAGTCACCACATTATACAAATCATAATACATAACAGAACTACTCCAGGAAGATGTCTTCATTCAGTTCTTTGAAGTAGCTTGTAATGACCTTCGCGCAGTCTACCACCCACAAAACTTTCAAGGCTGCAGAAGATCTTTCTAGTCTTAATTCTTCTCCCGATAGAAGCAATGAACTCTTCACACCTCTTCAAATCCTCGCCGCAAGAATTTTGTTTTGTTCCACGGCTTCAGGTCAAGTTTGATTTCCTTCACTCTCGAGTTCAATTCTTCTTCAACCATCTTGAGTGTACCATCACTGAACTTGTATAGCTCGCACAGCCTCATTAGAATTCGTGACCCGTATCTGTCGGTAAAGAGGACTACTTTAGGGGTGTCAATCACTGTATAGTCGTGACGAAATTTATGTCATGTGGCTTCCCATTGCAGTCTCGTTAGGTTGACCTGAGTTTGGTAGCTTTCCACGCCTAGTTGAAAATCCCCAACTCTTTGTCGAATGACTAAGCCCCTGAACCAAAGATTGACAGCAACAGAGAGAGCCTTCTTCTCACGAACCGGTAGATGGTCAAGGTATCCTTGAAGGTTCAGAAGATAAAGATCTTCAAAGTCACTTGGAAGCAAATGTTTGAAGTCGTTTTCTTCAATAACATGATCTTTCAAGTCAGCTCTTCTAAGAACAATCTTCTTCAGATAATCATAGCCGTAGATTGAGAAGATCTCCACACTGACCACACTTAGAATACGTAGCTTGGATCGAACAGCTTTGCGTCTCTTTTCAGCACCATGTCTATCAATGTAGAATTTCTTCTTCTTGAACCACCAATGAGAAATGCCATATGAGGCGGCAATGTCATACACTTGTTCTTTGTCTGTCCAGAATTGATCAGGGACCATCTGCTCAAGACCCTGAACTGTGTAGGTTGCAGCTTTCATCTTAGAAATTGATAAAGCTGTTCTTCTTTCTGCAGTTCGGGCACATAGATAATCCAGGTCATGGTTGAAGAAGAACTCTGATTGGATTGTCACTTGTCTAGGTTCACCACCAAGAGGAAGAGGGTTGTTCACATCGAACCGACTGATATGCTCACTGACTTGATCACTCAGCATTTTATGGCATTCTTCCATCTGGTATTGAAGTTGACTGGCATCAGAGTGGAAGACTTTGACGATTTCAAACGCTGGTCCTTCAAGATCTTTTGGAGTGATTGACGAAATTCCCTTTTTTCACAAAACCACTTCATAAAGCTGCCCATATCCCCTGTGATGTGAAGAAGAGAGTCTTCTGTTGGGGCTTCATAGTTGGTCGTGATGGTTGTTGCCCAATTGTTGTAAGGGATTATCGAATCTGACTCAGGAATGGACCATGAAGGTTCAGGAGTTTGAGGTTTATCTTTGGTGATCCAGCTTTGAGTCATATCCTTTAGTGGTGCAACTCTAGAGGTTTTAAAGCGTTCACCCGAAATGTATGCATCAAACCAATCGTCATCTTCAGGCGGCTTAGGGATATGTTTGGTGGATGCATCATCGTCATCGAATTCTAACTCTGGCATGACATAAGACTCTTCATTTAGTACTTGGTCTTCCGGGATAGTGGAGAAGGTGGGTGTAAACCTGGAATCAACCGTGGTCCATGCTGTAGATGTCTTCTGAGTACCTTGATCACTGGATGAACTGGTTTGATTAGAGGGTTTTGGTGGAGATGTTGGTGGTTTTGGAGGAGATGTTGTGGTTGTGCTAGAAGATCCACCAGTACCAGAAGTTCCAGCTCCACCAGTTGGAGGTGGAGGAGGAGGAGGTGGAGATTTAGGACCTTTATGCAACGACTCCAACACAGAAGTCCTCCTTTTCTTCTTAGCCTCTCTTTCTCGAATGTCCTCCCAAAACTGTAAATGATTATCGTGCTTAATCGATTCTTCATGGGCCACGTATAGCTTCTTATGGACCTCATCCAGATGCTTTTTAGCGTCATACATTTTCTCTGAAAGGATTGATCTCATATCTGAAATGGGTAAGTCTTTAAACTGTTGAAGCAGTGGAGCTTGCATTGCCCATTCTACAGCATCTTTAACTTCGGCTTCAATGGCGTCTGCAACACCTTCATCGAAGTTAAGGTTCTCCAGCTTGGAGACACGACGCTTGAGGACGTTGATAGATTTAGGCAGGTGCCTCTCAAGAGCTTCAATTCGTTTCACTGCCTTGTCGAGCAATTGCTTAGATGTTAAGATCAGAGGTGGTGACGCCATTGGAGTGTCAGTTTCATTAATTGTGGCAACTGGTGATGGATATTTAGTTGGTTCGGGTGGTGGAAGTGCGGTTGTTAGAGCAAGTTCGTGTGGTGGAAGTGTGGTTGTTTGAGCAGGTGCTGACATCAGAGGGATGGTTGATGTGTCTTGCTGGATGGTGACCATGTACATAGACTCAGCTTCCTCTTTCTCATCATTTTTCTTATAAGTCTCGGTGTCTGAGGGTTTGTCATTCAAAAACAGATCACCAAATGAGAAGTCAGCATCTAGATTCTTAAGTGAGGATAGAGATCCCGTAGACATGTTTGTTTCTTCTAGGCGCCTGTGTTCTTCAGATCTTGGCTCAAGGATCTCCTGTGGGTCTTTCAGCAGTTCATTTTCTTCATTCTCTGTTTCAAGCACTGGAACCTTCTCAGTAAAAGGTGCTGTCTCCTGGCTTTCTGACTGAGTATAACTAGAAGCAGGGGTTTCAACAGGTGTATATGGCACATATTTTTCCACTCCAGATTGTACTTGTGCTGAGGATGATTCAACATCTCTTTTCTTGAGAACAAATTAGGTAGTTGTTATTGGAGGTGGAGAGGAGATGGTCAGTATCATTTGAGCGGCTTGTTCTGCTTTTACTCCAACAATCTCTTTACCTTTGTCTTGTGTGGCAGGTGCGGTTTGTCGAGGTGGTGGAACAGGTTCTCATAACACAACTCCTCCCACTGGAGGTCTCTGAGACACGTTTAGGGAATCCAGGCTTTGTTGAATCCCTTGTTGTAGTGCAGCCTCATCTTCATCCATCAAACTCATGTGTCTATCAGGAACATTGGATCCTTCATCTTTTCCCTTGCTGGCTTCTCTTTCTTTTTCTGCTTCTGTGATGAAGGGTCAGTAGATTGAGATCTATCAAGTCTCTTCTTGGGAAGGGCGGCGTATGAGGTTTTAGAAGATGATTTAGTGCTAGAAGTAGACTTTGTAGACTTGGGTTGTGAGGGATCGGGAGCGTAATCAACATTAGATCTGGATGTCCTTTTCTTGTATTTTCTGAAGTAATCAGCCTTCTTAATATCATCTGTGAGAAGAGCATCGGGAATTGACATTCCAAAGATCTCTTTATTAACACCTTTGGCAACATATTTGAGGTTACCAAGTACAAATTCATCACTAGCTTCATGGAGGACTGACTCACTCCTTGGATTAAACTGATGTGTCTGTTGCAAGAACTGAATGATAAGCCTCGAGAATCTTATGCTAGGAATTACAAGTTTGTTCTCTTTCTTTCTTCCTTTGGCTTGATTCTGAACATTTGTTCTGTCGGTGATGAAAGTGTGCATAGACAACGAGAATTCTTCCCAAATACATTCCGTGACATCAATATTCACCCCTTTGATGATTCCCTATAAGATTTGCATAATAGGTGCCCTCACTTTATCGAACCCTGAGGTTTTGCCAGATAAGCATAGGTTGAGAATAGTAGCAATGGCTCTCCAAGGTTGATACATGTTGCCGGTGATGATATCTGAAACCCTTGTTACGTTAACTTGATAACCCAACTCATTGAGAAAGTCTATTAGTTCTTCAGCAGTAGGTGGAGGTACAGATTGTTTAGCAGGGTCACATGGTGTGATTCCTAGGGCCTTACTGAGAATATCATAGGTGATTTCATACTCTTTATCATCAAGCTTACAAGAGTAAGTGGCTGTGATCTTGTCCCATGTGATGGTGTTCCAAAATTGTTGTAGGTAGATGGAAGGGATCGTGCATTGCTTGGTCAAGGCACTAAAGAAGTTAGTGTTTTTCAGAATATCAATGGCAATCCTGAAGATTGGATTTGGTTGTGTTCTATCTATGTCCACATAGCAGTTGCTTTTGCCTATCTCAACCCATTTATCTTCCGGAAGAATTTCCTTGTCTGTAAGAACTGTGGGTAGAGTAGAGGTAGCAAGGTTCTTGGAAGAGGTTGTGTCTGCCATTGAAATTCTGTAGAATCACACATACAACAACAGTATTCGAGAGCATGTTAGGTTAGACATGGTTAGCTAATCAACCTTAATGCAACCTCATGACATAAGCACAATGAGTTGCATACATGACAGATTAACTAAAAGCAGATTGATATACTCAGAAAATAGGTTAAGTTGCTTTAGTAATACACAGAGTAACAAATCACTTTGACAAGGTTTTATAGAGACAAGTTGCTTATGCTTAATTGTTAAAAACAAATTGCTTTAATAGTTCAAAAGAGACAAATCGCTTTAATCAGGATTTCATGAGACAAGTCGCTTTAGTGGAAGTGTTATAACAAGTCGCTTAATCAATTTATCAAGACAAGTCGCTTCAAGTGAAACCAGAGACAAGTCGCTTTTACGAAAGTGTTATAGCAAGTCGCTTTAATCAATTTGTCAAGACAAATCGCTTCAAATAAAACCAGAGACAAGTCGCTTTTATGAAAATGTTATAGCAAGTCGCTTTAATCAACTTGTCAAGACAAGTCGCTATAAGAAAAACCAAGGATAAGTCGCTTTTGTGAAAGGTTTTAGCAAATTCACTTTTAGACAACATGTCATGACAAGTCGCTATGAGAAAACCAAGGATAAGTCGCTTATAAGTATCTACCAGGAACACCCTATTGTATAACAAGTCGCTATCAAGAATGTCCAACATATTTACAACTCGCCATTAAGAAAGTATATACCAAGTCGCCATTAAGAACAACCTATTGTACGACAAGTCGCCATCAAGAACGTGTGTTGACATAAACATATAACTTCAACCCAACAATCAAATACAACCACGACAAATGCAGAACCAAATCACTACAATGATCAAATGCAACCACGACACAAGCATAAACATAAACATATAACATCAACCCAACAATCTCATAATAATCTTACAAAAATACGCACAAGAACGACCATTTAAACACACAAATGCACCATCAATTCCAACTAAAGGTACCCAAAATACAACTAATTCAATATCAAGCACCACCATTAATCAAAACCACAAACTAACCTAGATAAGGAATTTATTGTTGCAGAAGAATCAATCGGTGGGATCTGTTAATAGAGGTGCGTTAGAGAAGGCGTTAGACATAGAAGATTCGAAACAAAAACTTTAATATCAACCTACCACACTCAAATCGCTACAAAACCGGTCACGTAAGAGAGAGAGAGAGAGAAGTATTTGGGATTTTGAAATTATAGCAAGTGTGACAAGTCGCTAAGGCTTAAGTACTGTTTTCAAGTTTCACAGATTGACACATTCAGTCCTTGTATTTGGCCTAATTGAGACAAATCGCTAGCTAGAGGTTATGATATGTAAGACAAGTCGCTACACCCTAATATCGCTACACCTGATTGAGACAAGTCGCTACAGTTTAAGAACCATTCACAATTTTCAATAAATGACACATTTGGTCCTTGTATTATGACTAATAGAGACAAGTCGCTACCTATCTTAGTATCACACATAAATTTGTACTATTGACACTTTCAGCCCTTGTACTTAAAAAATTGCATGCAGATACGGTGGATAAGTGACATTCATGTAAAGAATATGACAAGTACCATATAAGACATAACATGGATAAGCCATCTAGCACAATGTACATAAAGAACCATGACTTAGTCAATCTACATAAAGAAACATGCAGCAACAAACTAGAAAGCACATTACATACATCAAACAATCATGCAGAGACAAGTTGAAAAATTCTCTCCCTCAATCAATGTCACGAATTAAGGGTGAGTGAACATTGATTGAAATACAACCCCCCTTTTTAAAATAGAGTATATCTTCTGTTCGAAATTCATCTAAGGACCCGTATCATTATTGAATGACATTTCTAGGACTGTAGATGTTATCGATAACAAGAGATACATCTTTTATCTCTCAAAATTAAAAAAAATGTAGATTAATTTGTACGCGGATTAATGAGAACGAGTCATGAGTCAAGTCGAACAGGAGTCAAAGTACGAGGTACATCAATTCTGACAAGCTACAATTCCTGAGTGAGCATTCTTCATTTCTGTTGGAAACCAGGTCATGATGTTCATGATTGAATTGAGCATTGTACCTGAAAAAGACTGAGGACACTTTGCACTAATAGCAGATGTAGTATTGCAAATAGATGGGTTAGTGACAGGTGTATCCTCATTTTTGGATGTTGTACAGTCAGGTCTAGAGTATCATTAATAGAAATCCCTTTAAGTCCAACATTCTTGAAGATTTTACCTGTGGGTATCCACTTAAGACAAGATCTAGGTGAGTAAGTCCGTTTGGATCCTGTGTACTTAAATAATCTACCAGTAGGAATCTACTTAAAACAACGCTAGCGAGAGTTAGATGTAGCCATTTCCTGCTCGAACATTGGTCCTTTTGCAATTAGTTTGTTTCTTAGGGATTGGTCACCATTTGATGCTTCTTATATGGACTAGATGATCTCCTTATATTCCTGATCTTAGAGCTTCGAACATTAAGCTGGGGATTGTTATTCATCATATCCGAATGAATTAGTGAAGTGACTGGTTTTGACAAAACTATATTCTCATCAACTTAGGAGGCAAGCTTAGATTTCGATGGTTTAAATCATTCTGTTTTAAATGCAATTGGCTGCCTAACTACAGCTCGTTCTATATTATTAAGTACAATTGGCTTACCCAAGGTCGATGGTTTTGCAAACTTAATGTTCACCCTATTTCCAATAGTTTTCCTAAGCTCATTTTTTAAGGCAACAATGGTGAAGCTCTTATCCTGAATTTGGGCTTTGAGGGCATCAATGTCTGCCAACAAGGAGTTAGTTTGATCTAACAGCTTGGAATTGTTCTCTAATAAGTTCTTCCTCAATGACTCATTTTCCCTTAATAGCTTGGTCACACATAAAGCTAATTCATCATTCCTAGATTTAATCGGATCACTCACCTCATAGTTGAGATTGTTCATCCCTATATTACATTTCTTATGCAGATCTGAGAGTTGTATTTTTAGATTACATATGGTTGAGTCTTTGTCCTGAATGGGTTTTAACGGTTAATTTCAAAAATTCTCGAAATTCGGGAATTCGGATTTATGCAAGGTTTTGTAGCAAGAAAACTTTCTTCTCTTTGTTGTATTGCAATTTCTAAGGAAATACAATGTTTTTCAAGGATTCAGTATTTGTTTGAAAGTTCATCAAAAACCCTTTTTTCAATCATTTCATTTGTTTTAAAAATTCTAGACTCAGTCTCAACCAAGAAACATTTATCAACATCATTTTCGAATTAGGATCGGTTTGTTTAGGTGCATTAGCGGATGCATTATATTGATTAGTTAAGGGTACCTCATCACATGACACTGTTCATTTGTCGGTCGATATCGCATTCACATCATGTATAACAAGAGTCACCGAAGCTGGCGGCTGTTTCAAGCTTATCGACTCGAGCCTCTGTATTCAGTGTAGCGGTTTCATCATCCTTTGTTGTATATGATATTCTGCATTCAACATCACTCGACCTTTCAACTGAAACATTACCCGACTTATCATAACTTTCACTTAATTTCACCTGACACTCATTCAAATTATCATCCTCTTGAGCAGCTTCCTTAATGTACTTTTCCACATTATCCATAAGTTGGATAAATGTATTGATGAACTCATGAATTTCCATTCCAGTATGTTTCTTGAAAGAAATTCCAGTCACGTGTTGATCGAAGTCTGCAGAATATTCCCCATTGATGAATGGCTGAAATTGGTTGTGGATTACCTGAAGTGCGGCATTGGAATCATCCTTTAATACCTTCCTTTTGGTAATTTGAAGCTTCAGTTGTTCTAAGTTCAGCAGCAAGGTTCTTGTCAATGTAGGTAAGTCCTGGCGGAAGAGAGCACTACATGTTCGATCCCTAGTTGTGGATAACAGTTGTATGAGGTGCAGATGAAGTAGTTGATAGGGCTTAATGCTGCATTCCATTTGCTTTGCATCATGTATCATTAAGTGTGGTTCTTTGTTATTTGACTCAGAATGTGAAGTGTTTTGATCATAATTTGCTGAATCGATCATGGTTAAACTTTCTGAATAGCAAACACTTTATTTGTTCTGTGAGGTATCATAGAGTTTGAGCACTTTGGAGATTAAAGGGTCAGTGGTGTAAGACATTGTGTTGATGGATATTAGGCACAAGTCGCTTGCATTAATTCACCAAGTCGCTAAAGACCTTGAAGACAAGTCGCTTCTCACACAAGTCGCTAGGTATACAAGTCGCTAGAGAGACATTGCTTGTGAGACACAAATCGCTAGAAGTGCAAATCGCTAGAGACACAAGTAGCTAGAGTAACAACTCGCTAGGTGGACAAGTCGCTAGGGACAACTCGCTAGACAAAACAGTACGTCTACTATTTTGTACTATTTGTTGCTTTGTCTCAAAAGACAAATCGCTAGTGCTCAAGTCGCTTCCCACAACAAAGGCAAGTCGCCAAAAACGTAGTGACAAGTCGCTAAGAAGAAATCTAGTCCGTGACTCAAGTCGCTAGGTAGAAATGTTCAAAAACACCACTTTTCAATCCAAAAACAACCCAACCACACTGATTCAAGCCTTCCAAATCAAAACCTAAGCACTTATAATGATTCTAAACACAAAAGTACAATCAAAATCCAAACTTTAACAGTAGAAATAGTCTAAATGATGCAAATACCATTAAACTTTTTCAAACCCAAAAACCATATAAAACCACTAGAAATCCAAGAACATGTAAGAGAGATGATCAAACCATGGCTCTTGATACCATTTGAAACATATTGGATTTCATAAACACATCAAACCATGACAAATATGGGACGTATGGCTATATGGTTTTAGAGAGAGAAAGTAGAGTGTTCTAGAGAGATAAAACAAGTGAAAGGTTAGATTACTCAATGAACATCCAACCCTCTCCCTTGTGGGGAGAGGGCTATTTATACATAGTATTACGCCCTCCTTCGGGCTGTGGATCAGGTATACAATGGGTAAAGACCCTTCCTTCCTCCACGGTGTTGCACTAGACTAAACTACGCTAATAACTAACTAACAAATAACGTAATAAACGATATGTCTACGAGCTAACTTAAGCTAGATTATATTTGGGGTGACCGATGCTTTACTAGATTATATTTGGGGTGATCGTTAATGGTTAGAGATTTGTTAGAAATCGTACCTTTACCGATGATTTTACTTTTGCTATTTCCAAACACCACATTACCTCCATTGAAGGATTCATATGTGGAGAATAGATCTTTATTTTCGGTCATGTGCCTCGTGCACCCGCTATCCTTGACCCATTCATCCGGGTCTAGGTCGACCTTTGAGCACACCTAAGAAAACAGTTAACTCAAAAGTTTGGTCCCCATTTGTTCATGGGTCCATTAGTGTTAAACATTCCATTCATGTTAGACATGTATGGATAAGGTGAATATGCACTCCATGGTGCAAAGTTTTGAAAAGGAAATCCATTTTGCATTTTTGGGTTTCATCCCATTTGATGGTTACTTCTCGGGTAAACATTATTAGGTCTCCTAGATGGGTTAGGTTTTGAAAAAGATGGAGCCTTGTTTCTTGCAAAAATGGGATTATATTTTGGAGGTAGTTGTCTAGTGGTAAAATGAGTTGGTTTCTTCTTATTAGCGATAACAAAATCAGTTCTAGAGAAGAAGCTATGTTATTACCACTGTTTGCTACAGCAGACCTACGGATCCCTGGCTGAACATGTAGGATATAGGATTTCACAAACACACTAAACCATAATCAAATGGGGCGTTCAATATGTTTAGAGAGAGAAAGTTATAGAGAGAGAAAGGGAAGAGAGTTGGGAACTATGTGAAACAAAGAAAAATGGTATTGAAGCTCCAACCCTCTACCTTGGGAGGTAGAGGGTATTTATAGTGTCTTACAAATAATCGCCACCTACGGGCTGTGGATCAGGCATACAGTGGGTAGAGACCCGTCAGTCCTCCACGGTGCTACTTAACAAACTACTTACTAACATAACATGACTACGACTACGAGCTTTCTATCGAATACATATACTTGAGGTGACCGACTCTTTAACGACTGAATTTTCTAATTCCTAACAATCTCCCCCAAGGGAGGTCACCTCAATTTACAATGAATACAAACGGATATAACATTAGATTGTTCTAGGATTATTGATTAAGTTCTTTGCTCAGCTTCGTAGTCTTTGATTCTTCGGTTCGCATGTTTGGATAATTTCAAGTGGAGGTATTTAACTGATCCACGTGATGATGAGTTTTGAGCCAGCATTGAGATCATCAGTTAACATAAATCTCTGACTCTTCCTTTGTGGTGTTGGTATTATGTGATGTTGTGACATTTAGACCGACATGCTCACATTCTGGATCATGATATATTCTTATCAGAGTAGCGGAAGCTTTTACTGGTTCATGATATTTGCAGCAGAATAGCGAAGCATGGAGTGAAAGTATCCGAGTCGTTGAAGCACTTATCATGATTTCTTTTGAGATGAATGTGTAGTGTGAGCATGCGGCTATGTATTGACCGCTTCATTCGATCATTTGCGAACGCCGGCCGTACTGCGCATTACAACTTAGCAATAAAGTGCGAAAGTGTCTTTGATCACTTTCGTTGAATTGAGGTACACGGCCCACGGTTCCCTGTTGATCGTACAAGTACCTGCCTGTGATCGGTATAATTTTGAAGAATTTCCTTGACAGGTTTCGCGAATGCTCTACTGTTCTCAAACCGGAACGTCTCAAAGAAGACAACACGGAGTGAGTGAACCAGCCAATTGAGATTCACTGATTGATGAAAAGAGATTTGAAAAACAATCGTGTATCGCTCAATAGGAATTGTTTTTGCAATACAACGAAGGTTTTAATGAAAATCAATTATCAATCATAAACACCTTTTAATTTTGAAATATTAGTACATAGTCGATGTGCTAAAGAAAAGAGTTTTTAAGCACAACGACCGGTTTTTCAAAGGTATCCGTCAATCCATAACCTGAACCAGGATTGATTCAAAAGATTGAATCGCCCTATTGTTTCTGTTCAGTTGTCACATGGTTGATCTATTGGATAGATCTCACATGCCACCCACCAGGAGCTTGATTGATGTTGGCTCCAGAAGGCTTTCCATCTTCATCGTGAATATTTTTTTATAACACTCAGATGTTCTGGCAATACCACAAGGATAATGCGTAGGACTCATAAGATATAATCTCTCTTTCCACATTGTGTGAAACAGAGAGTCTTCATTGACTGTGTCCTAAAGAGATTTATTGATGATCTCTTGGCTCTAGACTCAATTGTGCATATTTGGTTTCCTATGTCGGAGACTAGGGAGAGGGTCTCCTTCTTCAATATCAACAATCTCTAAGAGAAAGTCGATAGATTATGTAGGTTCCCCGTGAGAATGAAACAAGTCCTTTTAAGAGGAACTTGAGTGGTTTGGGAAGTTAGTGCGGCGTCATTGGGTCCATGACGTCTTGTATTCAATACCAGTGTTACCTTTGTAGTCACCAGTAGCATATGTATTGAACCGGTTTACCTAAGGTTGAATTATTGGAGGGCTATTTCTTTTCACCCTTTTCTCATTCATTTCTTTTTCATTCTTCAACCTCTTCAGTGCTTACCGAAACTTCATTACTAGAACCTTGTTGGGTTTATTCCAGTACTAGCTCAGTCTCAGTCAGCACTCTTCCCATTTCTCATTTTTCTCTCTTTTTTTTCATCATACCTAAGGACTCTACACTATCTAGTGGATTGTTCCTAGGTAGATCCCTCCGGTTCTGGCGGATCGTGGGGACGAATACCTAACCTCACCATCCTTATAACTCCATACCTAACCTCACCATCCTTATAACTCCATACATAAAGTAAAATGGTCGGTCTTTTGGTACAGTTCATTCCTTCTCAAAACCAATTGAAAAATCATTTGGAAAAACAATCAAGGTACTTGTGATACGAGATCAAAGCATTTTGTACCTTAATAGTTTTGATCATTTAGAAAACCTCCCCCTCAACATGTGGATATGATTTAGAAATTGTTTAGCACATGGAGGCGAGAGGGCTTTGAAATATTTTCTTTGATCACAATTTTCATAGAAAAAGCCATTTGATTTTATTGGTAAATTCTCCCCCTCAATATGTGCATAGGATATTTGAAATCATTTTATCACATAGAGGAAAGAGTTCTTTTAAAGCACATTCACTATCACAAAAGCCATTAAGAAACCATTTGCTCCCCCTCAATATGTGCATCAATATATGAAAGAGTTTAGCACATATTAGAGAGAGCCAACACATAGAATCAAATGATCACCTTTTATCAAATTTCATATTAAATCACAAATTCTCCCCCGATCAAAAATATCAAACCCTTTGAGATTTTGGATCCCAAGTGATTTAATAAGGTTTAGAAAACATGGGAGAATATGTGGCCAGGTTTAAATACTCATCTTGTTTATGGATAAATCCTCCTCCTCAACATGTGCATTGTGTATTTGAAATCGTTTGGCACATGGAGGCAGGAGTCCCTTTAAAGGACTAAAACCAATTCCATTTAAACAAATTTGAGATTTAAATCACGATCTCTCCCCCGATCAAAAATTTCAAACCTTTTGAGATTTGTGACCCCAATTGATTTAAATCATTTAAAATATTTTGGGGAAAGACGTGGCTTGATTTAATTTTTGAAAAATGATTGATATGAATCAATCTTGGACATTAAAGATTGTTAGTGTCAGGTATGATAGTTTTTAAGAGATCTTTAAGTAAAACAAAACAATTTCACAATCAAACAAGAACAGAAAAAATTTCATTTTGAAAGATCTTGATTCTAAAGAAAAATCATACCATGACATAACATTAAATCTTTAGATCACCACATTAATACGTACAAACGGACTTTTATGAGGAGATATCATTTGAAAATATTTTATTTTAAATCACTCTCCCCCTCAATCGATGACCGTAGTCGATGATTGAGTGACTTAAGTTTTGATAAATTGAAGTTCGGTGATTTTCAAAATTTAGTCCAATTATTTTTCAAAACAATATTTTCCATTTTAAAAATAATTTAATCACATTTTTTCAAAATTTTTTAAAAATGGTATCCTGCACAAAGATACGTTAGGTGGTTGAGAAGCTTATGTTGTTGCTGTAGGGCTTGGAATAAAAACCGTCTGCTGATGCAGTGAGACTTCATACGTTGCATTTTAATGCCAACTGAGGTCAAATTAAGCTCCGTTTCTTCATTTGATGATGAAGAAAACCATCTGCTGATGCAGTGAGACCTCTTACGTTGCTTTTATCCATGCCAACTCTCCATAGAAGTCCAATTAAGTTCCGTTTCTTCATTTGTCAACCCAAGATATAGTTACCCTTTCCTTTCGGCATCCAATCATCTTCATTTATGGGATCCGGATCAGGAACATTCTTATATACTAATATACCTGCATACGTTAGTGAACACACATACAAATATATGGTGGTCGACATCACCCAAACAGCAATCGACTAATAAAAGTCAATTCAACATATTAATCATATCATATAAGGCATGGGAATAATGTGTTCATCAAACTTTAATCATCTAAACCTAACAATCATATCCTGAGCACCTAGTCCTTCAACGTAAGTTAACATCATTTTTAATTAAGCATATAGGATAATTAAGAAAGTCCGTTAGATGATATAAATTTGAAAACATTCTCCCCCTCAATCAATGACTCATTTCCTGAAAAGCTTAAAAGCGCTGAAGTCATTGATTGAGTTTTCAATTTTTACGAAAACTCTGAAACTGATTGATTTTCAAGCAACTCATTTTCCACCATTTTGAACAACAAATATTTTTCTGAAAAATTTTAGACGGAAAAACATTTGTATAGAAACAGCAGTCTTTTTGACGACATGCTTTCCTTGTTTTGTTTTAGGAAAAGTGCACGAATTTTGAAAAATGGTTTAGCGCAGCACTTTCCTTTTTTGAAGAACGGGTTGCTATCTGAAATAATAGCAAGCCATAGTTTTGAAAAACGGGTTACAGTCTGAAGTAACTGCAAGCCATTTTTGAAGCGTGGCTTACAGTCTTACCATCAAGTTCTCTAACGAAACAAGTATGTTTTCTGAAGGCCACTTCTAGATCAGAATCACAGAATTGACCGACAAAGAATAAGTTATGACCAAGACCTTCTACGTAATATACCCTGGAGATAACACTATCACCGACAACATAATCTCCATAACCCATAATTGCACCGAAATGATCGTTCCCGAATCTAACAGTCCCGATGAATTTACTCACAAAGTTCATGAGCTGCGACCGGTCTCCAGTCATATGCTTGGAAGCACGAGTCGGGTACCACGTAAGCGATTTGAACGATCTGCAGTTGAACACGACAAGAATGGATAAGCTGGATAATTGGGATCCCCATGTAAGAATGGGTTCCACTTGGTTAGTAACAGTGATTGGAACACCCACATTCGAGGTAGAAACAATGGACTCATTAGAAATAGATGCAGTGCTAGTGTCCGTATTTGACCTATTCAAAGTATGTTCGCTTCTTAAAGGAATAGTTCTACCAGTAGGCATTCATTTTCTAGTGGGCATTGATTTAGCAACTTTAGGGCAAAGCTCATTAATCTTACGGCCAGTAGGTATCCATTGATAACCTATATTACTAAATTTCCTTCCTATGGGTTTCCACTGTTTTCTAACTTTCTTTCGCCTTTGCCTTTTAGCCTTCTTAGCTTGAATTTTAAAATTAACAGTTTTATTAGGGCATTTGACAAAGATTAGACAAAATATTCATGATTAGTAATAGAAATCAAGCAGTCATCATTACATGGTTTGTGAATAGTAGCAGAATTCGAATTAATTACAGTACGCTTATAGCTAATACTAGAATCAACACGATTCGTTTTATTCAACTCAAACTTAATATTCCTAGGGTGATATTCTATTCTCTTCCAATGCACATTCTTAGCTTGCGAGGTCCTATCTTGCTTGGTATTGCCTGGAGGCTTTGACCCGCTTGCTTTTATGTCACTGATTACTCCTGTAGAGGGAATTATGGGAACATTAGTTGGTTGATCTACTTTTGCATTCCTGAACTAGACTTGCAGGGATCTGAACTACTTGAAGGCACATTAGTGTTCACTTTCCTAACACTGGGCATAGAATGGTTTGTATGCTTGGCACTAGGCATAGAACAAGGCATCACAGCTTGACCTTTCGCACCTAAGGATTTAGGACATGTTGAAATTAAACATTCTAGCAGCTCCTGAGATCGTTTGGCCTGAATGCAAGCAAACCTAATTTCTCTATTAAGAGGCTTATTTATGAAATCCTCTTCCACAATCTCACGGAGACATTCTAGACTATCCTTAAGGTGAGCGAAGTAGTTACGAAACACAAGCTCATTATTCCTAAGATGAGGAGGAATGTATTTAACAGTCACAGTATATTTGCAGTCTGTAGATGACTTTGATTCAACATTCTCATTAAAAACAAGTGGCAGTTTCCCTTTTTCCTGTCTCTTCAGATTCTCAATTTCTTTTTGTAAAGACGTTATTTTTTCGTTGTTCTTGTCACGAGTGACTTTCATTGAATCATATAACTCTTTAAAGTGTCGTTTAACTTTTTCATTTTCTTCTTGAAAACTCTCGTTTTCTTTTTGTAAAACATTAACCAAGTTTTGAAGATGAAAAGTTTGAGAATAATGAGAATCTAAAGGAGGAGGCATTTGGGAGCCAGTCACATTGTTCTTTTCACCCTTTAATTAAGAAATTTGGGCTTTCAACTTTCTGATCGTGTTACAATGAGCTTGAATTTGTTCGTCACGTTTGTTTATCTAAAAAACTGCATCAAACTCTGAACATCGAGGATGTCTTGATATTTGAGGTTTTGACATTTTCTTTAAGATGTTGATATTTTAGTTGCAAATCAAAATGTTCAAATTCTAGTTTAGAAAGATGTTTTACCAAATTATCATGATCAGATTGATCAATTTTCTCATTTAGTTCTGAGTTTTTGTTTTCAAGCTCAATGACACGATCATGGGAAACTTTCAATGCAATAGATAATTCATGAAATCGAGAAGCAGTAATAGAGTGCTTAGTAACAGTATAAAACACATCTTGAGCAACACAACTCGAAATCAAATTCTCATTTAAGATATGCAAGTTCTTCCTTTCAACTTCATTATATTTGAGTTCCTGTTCATAATCATTGACCTCAACAATCATTGCATCAAATTCCTTTTCCATTTCTTTAATATCTGAATTTATCCCTTTTTGAAGACTCTCAAATTGACCTTTTAATTTTTTGAAGAAAGGCATGACCTCAGTTAAATAACATTCTTTAGTTTGCTCAAAACCCCTTTCCCCCTCAGTTATCCCTGTAGGTGTGATTCTCTTCTTACATGTTTTCTCAAAATCAACAAACAACTGATAAACAACATACAAGCTGATTAAGGTCTTGCTATTAGTGGCAATAGATCTAGGAACTAGATGCATTGGTGTATTAGGAGGATACACAGTTGCTTGAGGGAATTTCCAACAAGGGGGATTCTTATCAACAAGATTTTCAGTTTTTTGCATATCCATATCTTTCTTCCAAAAACTGCTCGGGGTTAATTGAGTTTGAGGCTTAAACATGTTCAGGAAGATCCAATTTTCCTTAGTGTAATCATGAGGTTTGATAGTAATGTTTTTCTCTTTACATGCGTGGATTGTTAAGTTTCTTATCCATTTTCTCCCTAGTGACTTCATCTGATTTCTTATCTTCCTCGGTGCACTCAGGCAACTAGGTTTCGCCTAGGCTTAAGGATGTCATTACCATCATAAAGTACCTTATGAGCAGTTCTAGCTTTTTTAACTACCTCAGGATTTGGTTCCTCAACAAGGGGAATCTTGTGCTTATCGCTAAGACTCTATGCTTAGTGATCAAGTGAGCAGTCTGAATGGTATTCCCTTGTACGCACAACTTATTTTCAAGCTTGTTTTTCAAAGTTTTTAGATTGGAAAAATCATTCAAAAGTTTTGATTCCTTAGCATTGAATTCTTGCTTAAGCATTTTAACATTTTCTTGAAGTTCTTGTTTTTGCTTAGCAGTTTTAGAAAGCTTTTCTTGTAAGGAGTTTAACTCTTATTTTAATACTTCTTCTCTAAAATTACTTTTTCGAATAATTGTACGCATTTGGTCATCCATTTCCTGCTCACGGGTGGTTAACTCAAACTTAGGACGTTGTTCATAAATAGTAACTTGTTCTTTATAGGCATTCAGTTCAGAGATAATAGAATCATCAGGGGCACATGTAGTGTATTCATCAAAAGCATAATCATCATTGACTGCAGAAGATGCATTACTTGGTACAACCTCACTTTCACTTTGCTTCACATATTGATCATATGGGACAATATTGCTATTACCCTCATCATAAATATCTGATTCATAAGTTTCAAGAGATTGTACTTTATTATGCATCTTTTGCTCATCAACTTCATCATATAGTTTTAATACCTCTGAGATGATTGATTCTTTGGATGGACCAGCTTGCTGTGATGATGAGACCTTAGGAGAGACCATTGGAGAAATGCTAGCCATGAAAATTGTTTGTGTAGTAGGTTCATCATCGACGCCGAATCGTATGCATCACGGTCGGCGACTTGAAAGGCATTCTGATGATTGTGACCTATTTCCTGAATTGGCTGCTCATCCACATTTGCATCATATGTCTTGGCATTTCCCTCAACAAGAAACAACAACTCATCTTCATCCAAAGCTGCACCATTATCCTGAGCTTGCACAAGCAACATCTTGTCTCAAGTATTCGCATTCGTGGACGTTTGGAGATGTGCGTTCCTAGCAATATGTCCCTCACCACCACAGGTTGTAGCACTTAATGGCTTTGCTTGACCACGATTTCCATTCCTTCCCGATTCTGATTTCCAACATAACCTCCACCTACTCCACCTCTTCCCTGATCATATTGCCTTCCTTGAACTGGTTGTACCATAACTTTTCCATCTCTGACAACTGCATGATTGTGAAGGTTGGATGCAGATTCGATCTCATTGTTAGTGTGAAGACTGTTGGAATGTGGATTGAGAGTCAAGTTTTGTTTAACCATAAGAGCCAGTTGATTAATGAAGTGTCCCACGGCTGCATCCGCATCAACTTGTTTGAACATTGGATCGGGAATGAGTTTGTGATTACCATTACCCGTGGGTATAACTTGAGAAGCTTTGGTGGTAATTCCAACATTTGTGTAAAAGGCAGTTGAATCATTTGAAGAATTTGGTTCTCCTTGGTTGGTTTTGAACTATTCAAGAATCCTTTTTTCAAACATAGCATGTCTCTCATTTTGAAGAAGAAAGGCATACAGTTGCTCATAGTTTGTATTCTTCAATCCTTTGGTTAGCTTCACGGCGGTGACAAATTTGTGCCATTCGGGATTTATGTTGTTCACAAACTTTGAGTTCAGCTGAATATTTGGCATGGTCATTTTGATGTTCCTCATATCATTCACAAGCTTATGAAATCTCACGTAGTACTCATAGACACTCTCATCTGGTTTCATCTTGAAGTGCTCAAACTCATCATACAGTTGTGATTCTCTGTCTTCCTTAGTTAATTCAGAACCTGAGAGAAGCATCTTGACATTATCCCAAACTGCCTTGGCTTCAGTGTTGTGATTGATAAGCTTGTAGATATCTTTTGGAAGACCCTGAAGTATAATGTTAGAAGCCCTGATATCAACATCAAATCTCTTTTTCTCCTTATCATTGAGCTCATCATACATCTTTGGTCTGTCTAATCCATAGATCATTGTTCCATCTGCAGTTGTATCAATTTAGTCTCTTGTAGTCTCAACCCGATAAGGTCCTTCATCAATGGATTTGAGAATGTTGACCCCATTTTCCTTTCCAAGACAATACAATCGGATTCGTTGAGCCCATGAGTCATAATCAGTTCTATCAAGCATAGGTGGACGAGTATCTGATCCAGCTGCTTGAACGTCCTTAGCTACAGAAGAAACGATAGTAGGTACGATGTTTGACATGATTACAAGTTCTACGGGATTTTACTATTCCTTGATTAAACCGGGAAATTGATTCTTTCACGGGATTTTACTAAACCAAAAGAACAACCGTAAAAATGTAGCACGAAGAAGTGACAAGTCTCAATGGACAAGTAGCTAAACAGTCAACTCGCTTTGGTATCAACTCACTAAACAGACAACTCGCTTAAAGAAACAACTCGCTTAAAGAACCAACTCGCTTAATAGCCAAGTCGCATATAGAGACAACTCGCTTAATAGCCAAGTCGCAAACAGAGACAACTCGCTTAACCGCCAAGTCGCTTAAACTAACTCGCTAGCTGTACAACTCGCTAATAGCCAAGTAAACTTTAGAACTCAAGTCGCTTAAAGAAACAACTCGCTTAGAACCCAAGTCGCATAAAGAGTCAACTCGCTAAATAGCCAAGTCGCATATACCAATTCGCTTCCAATAACAAAGCAACTCGCTTCGAAGAAACAAAACACCGAGACTCAACTCGCTTTGTACAACTTTCACAAACAACCACTTTATCAATAAAAAAACAACCAAACCACAATGATTTAAGCCTTCCAATTCAAAACCTAAACACATATGATGATCCTAAACACAAAAGTACACACAAAATTCAAACTTTAACACTAGAATTTGTCCAAATGATTCAAACTCTCCTAAACACTTAAAACCCCAAAAACCTTATGAAATCCACCAAAACAAAGAGCATGAAAGATGAGTGATCAAACCATGGCTCTTGATACCAATTGTAGGATATAGGATTTCACAAACACACTAAAGCATAATCAAATTGGGCGTTCAATATATTTAAAGAGAGAAAGTTCTAGAGAGAGAAAGGGAAGAGAGTTAGGAACTATGTGAAACAAAGAAAAATGGTATTGAAGCTCCAACCCTCTACCTTGGGAGGTAGAGGGTATTTATAGTGTCTTACAAATAATCGCTACCTACGGGCTGTGGATCAGGCATACAGTGGGTAAAGACCCGTCCGTCCTCCACGGTGCTACTTAATAAACTACTTACTAACATAACATGACTACGACTATGAGCATTCTATCGAATACATATACTTGAGGTGACCGACTCTTTAACGACTGAATTTTCTAATTCCTAACAGAACACTAGCCGATTCCCTTTTTATGGGATCCGTGGGATCCGCCACAACAGTGGCTGGTTTTTCTAGTGCCTTAACAAATTGTGATTCTATGTATTCACTAGTTGATGGATCAAGTTGTTGAATACCTAAACCTTTTTGGTTGTTACCGGTTTTAACACTATCTAATATCATATATAAAGTATTCATACTTATTCTAGCAATTTTAGAATCTAGTTGATCAACTAGTGTTTGAAGTTGAACGCAAAGTTCACATTCACCACTTGCTATTTTACCCTTTTCTAAACGTTTCAATTTTTCTTTTAATTCTATGACTTCTTTATCTAAACGTTGGTTTTGACTTTTTAAAAGCTCATTTTTGTTAACTAGTTTTAAGCTAATATTGCACAGTTTGTCATATTCATTATGCAATGAGTCGTCATCTAGAGATGAGCTACTATAGTATTCGTGACATTCCTCGTCATTTACCATGAGACAAATTTCTTCGTCCTCCTCGTCGCTCATTCCCCACGTGCCGCTCACGAACGCCTTTTGATCATCCAGTTTGGGACACTTACTAATAAAGTGGTTTGGGTCCCCACATTTAAAGCATGCACGATCATCCCTTGGCTTCTCGTCCTCTTTGCTTTTCCGGAATCCTTTCTTGTCGTCATTCGGTTGTTTGACGTATCTTCCCTTCCTTCTAAAGAATTTTTTAAAGTCCCTTACCGCCATAGCATACTCCTCGTCGTCACTATCCGAAGAGGAGTTCTCTTCATCGCTTGAAGCCTTTTTGGCTTTAAGGGCAAGAGATCTGTGTTTCTCTTTCACCTTTGAGGCTTCGAAGTCTTTAGCAAGGACAAGCTCATAGACTTTTAAGTTGCCTATGAGTTCATCAAGGGTGAGGATTGTCAAATCTTTTGACTCTTCGATCGCCGTCACCTTGGATCTCCACTTGGATGGAAGTGCCATTAGATATCTCCTAACATGGTTACGGCTAGAAAAAGATTCATCAAGTGCTTGTAAAGATGTAATAATAGTATTAAAATTAGCAAATGAATGATTTATAGTTTCCTCATCCGATATTGAAAATTGTTCATATTGTTGAACAAATAAATCAATTTTATTATTTTTAACTTGTTGATTACCTTGATGAGTTACAACTAAAGAATTCCAAATTTCTTTAGAGGTTTTAAGCATAGAAATTCTTTCGAATTCCTTTTTGGGTAAAGCATTGTACAAAACCATTTTAGCTTCACTATTTTTAGAAAGCTTTTTCTTCATTTCATCGTTTAGTTTATCATGAGGTATGTTAACTAAATTTCCTTTATCATCTTTTGAGGTAGCCTCAAAATCGCCTTCAACAATAATGTACCAAAGCTCAATATCTTTAGACTTCACATACGTTTTGAATCTATTTTTCCAATATATAAAACCATTAGTTTTAAGTAGTGGTGGTCGTTGCATAGATTGCCCTTCTTTGTAATTTTCAGAACCCATAGTGATCGAAAAGTTTTTAAAATACGGTTTACTTTAAAACTTTTATAAACTTAGCTCTTGATGCCAATTGTGGAAAACTAGAAGGGGGGGGGGTTGAATAGTTTTGCCGATTTTAAGTTAATTTTAAAAACTTTAGAGTCGATATTATGTGAAATCGTATGGATGTAGAGAAAGTATAGATCTAATGATAAAGCAAGCAAATAAAGTAAAGCAAGGGATAGAAATGACACAACCGATTTATAGTGGTTCGGCTACAAGGACACCTTCCTTGCCCTACTCCACTCCCCGAGTCACCTACTCGAGAGTTCAAGCACTATGTCAACAAACTCCTTCAACTTGGCGGAGAAGCCTTCACAACGCTGCTTACACCTTTTTCCGGTACAAAGCTAAATACCGAGTCCGTAACACGGTGGACCAAACCAACACGACTATTACACAACAAATATGTGAAATATCAAATACAAGATCTTCGCTACAGAAATCTTGCGGAGGAACAAATCAATCAAGGACCCCTTGCTTGGATGACTTGTAGAATGCTCGTGATCTCGCCTTAGAGAAGGACCTATATGAGAATCACTAAAGAAAGAAAGAAATAAGTACTCTCTAGATCAAATGATCTTTTGTTAGAAGAGAATGAGAGTATATGAGAGAATTAGTAAGAAGAGGGGTGAGTTACAATGAAGAAATGGCTCTCTATTTATAGGCAAAATCTGCCACTGTTCCCCGGATCCCACGGATCCCTCCCACAAGGGATCCGTCTAGTGTAATCCTAGGGATCCGTGGGACGCTCCTCTTTGCCCATGGGTTTTTTGGTTATGGGTCATGGGTCATGGGTTATGGGTTGGTCCATGGGTATTCTTTTAGATTCAATGTATCTAATGAGTACAATGTATCTAGTCAAGTGGGTATGGGTCAATACCATGGGTTATGGATATGATCCATGGGTTGTGATTTTTACCCATCCTAATAAACTATTACAACAAATGATTTATTACAACATTTTGTATTTAAATGGCTATATGTAAATGCTTTACAAAAATAACATGTATCCTTATAATTGTACTTAAGATAACATTATATTTGTTATCGACAAAACACAAAGAGATCGCAAAATATTAATAAACGTTTTTACGGTTTATTTGTATTAACAACAAACATTAGCATTGTTCAACCTGAACATTTGATTACACAAATATTCAAAACCAATAATTACACCACTTTTAGATAAAACAAATTTATCAGATTCAATAACTTGTTTATAACCATGATTATTCAAAATACTACTTGAAACCAAGTTTTTCCTTATATCAGGAACATGAATAACATTAAACAAAGTTACAATCTTTCCAGAACTAAACGTAAGATCTACACAACCACGTCCATGCACCAGGGCTGTTGACTCATTTCCCATGTGAACAATAGAACCATCATTTAGTGACTCATAAGTCTTGAACTAACTTATATCTTTGCACACATGAACAGTTTCTCCAGAGTCAACCCACCACGCAACATCATTATCCTGCACATAGTTTGATTCAGATACATATGTAACATAATAAACCTGAAGAGATTTATTAAACGTATTCTGACCTTTCAGAGGAACTGAACCATTCCCTGATCCACTAGTGCCTGATCCATTGGTTTTACCACCAATCTTAACACCTTTGCAATCCATTTTAATGTGACCAGATTTGCCACATTTCTAACAAGTAGGTGTTGCCTTCTTGTTAGGGTTTGACATTGTGTTATCCTGATGTTTACGTTTACCCTTGTTGTCATTGTACCTGATGGAGTTGTTATGCTCCACCATATTGACAACGGATGCACCAGTAGCATTGCTACTCTTTGGCTTGTCATTATCCTGCACCCTGAGAGATTCCTCAATGCGCAGATAACTACCCAACTCAACAAGAGTTAACTCCTCCTTTTTATGTTTCAAGGTATGCTTGAAATTTTTCCAAGAAGGAGGAAGTTTATCAATGACACAAGAGACTGAAATAGCCTCATCCATGTGCATTTTGTGTTGTGTAAACCTTCCAAGTATACCAAGAAGTTCATTGTATTGCTCCATAACTGGTCTTGAATCAGTCATTTTGTAATTTGTGAAATTACTTACAAGGAAATTCTTACTTGATGCATCCTCAGCCATATATTTGGCATCCAAGAAATCCCATAGTTCTTTGGAAGATTCAAAATTCTAATAAATATCAAAGAGAGAATCTGACATACCATTGAGGATTAAACCTCTGCAAATGTAATCATCATTCTCCCATTTGCTCCTCTTCCTGATCTGTTCCACAGTGACATCATCCCCATCATTAGGAATAGGTGTAGTCAGAACATAGACCACACTCATGCTTGACAGAAGAAAGTGCATCTTCTTTTGCCATCTTCTGAAGTCCACCCCTTCAAACTTGTCAAGTTTGGCAAAGTTTGAAGCCATGTGTTTTATAGCAGCAGCAGCCATTGATTATCACAAAATAGTTTATTTTGATTGTTGGTGGTTATACGCCCAGAACAGGGTTAAGATAATCAATAGCTTATCATATACCAATACAGGTTACCGGATATCACTTGGAATCGTGTTATCACTTTCCAAAGTAAACTATTCGACCCTAATGCATGGGTATCACGAATACCTACTTGGGATAAGACCAAATGTATGTTATTGAATTAGCCATAAATCAATAACCATTTTGCTTTAAGTGTTTTTGTTTTCTGTCGTACCTCTCATGCATGATCAGATTTCCTATTTATAGGAAATTACTCTTAACTAGTCAAATGGAATTATGAGGATTAATCGGCCAATTAATCGCCTCATAATTATCCCCATTATAGTTAATAGTGGTTACATGACCAATTAAACGTGGTCATTATGCAGTTGTAACTGCCACTTGAATAGGTCAATGCATGTTACAAGTTGATTCCAAAACTAGCACTAGAAACTTTACTACCAGTACTAACTTAGTACTACCAGTAGAAACTTGTCTACCAGTACTAGCTTAGCACTACCAGTACTAACTTCTGAATCTCTCCACTATAGAGTCAGGATGTTCAGGGACCTTATGGGTGTACATTCCGTACCTCCTGACCCATTACCAGGTGTAAACCAATCCAACAAGTGCACTAAAATTTCCAACTTGTTTGTTGGTGGTTATACGCCCAGAACAGGGTTAAGATAATCTATAGCTTATCGGATACCAATACAGGTTACCGGATATCACTTGGAATCGTGTTATCACTTTCCAAAGTAAGCTATTCGACCCTAATTCCTGGGTATCACGAATATCTACTTGGGATAAGACCAGATGTATGTTATTGAATTAGGCACAAATCAATAACCCTTTTGCTTTAAGTGTTTTTGTTTTATGTCGCACCTCTCATGCGTGATCAGATTTCCTATTTATAGGAAATTACTCTTAACTAGTCAAATGGAATTATGAGGATTAATCGGCCAATTAATCCCCTCATAATTATCCCCATTATAGTTAATAGTGGTTACATGACCAATTAAACGTGGTCATTATGCAGTTGTAACTGCCACTTGAATAGGTCAATGCCTCTTACAAGTTGATTCCAGTACTAGCACTAGAAACTTTACTACCAGTACTAACTTAGTACTACCAGTAGAAACTTGTCTACCTGTACTAACTTAGCACTACTAGTAGAAACTTTTCTACCAATACTAACTTAGCACTACCAGTAGAAACTTGCCTACCAGTACTAACTTAGCATTACCAGTACTAACTTCTAAATCTCTCCACTATAGAGTCAGGATGTTCAGGGACCTTATGGGTGTACACTCCATACCTCCTGACCCATTACCAGGTGTGAACCAATCCCATAAGTGCACTAAATTTTCTAGCAATTCTCCCCAAATTTAGTTCACTTCCTTTGCATGAAAAATAAACATCAAGCAAAACATGTGCATAAACAAAAATATCATGAGGATTGAATTTCCATCTTAGTACATTACACGTTCAAATATTCGAGAATCAGGGTGTTCTAAGAATTGAACCCTTCAACCAATTTGAATACCTGAAGATAAAATATCACAGTTTTCAAACACCTAAAAGCTCTTGACACTATACAAGCCATGTGTCCATATCCAAATTCATAAATGTTGCAAGAGCCAAAAGTACAAAGCTCACATAGGTGGTTCATCTTTATTCATGTTCTTGCCAAGCACTTTTTCTAATAAATTAACCATTAAGAAGTAAAGACTTCATCCTCCTTTTTAGCAGGTTCTGAGCACAACCTTGGGATGTAAAATAAACATGTGCTCCAGTCCACTGAATGTTCAACTTTCCACATTGAACTCAGCTCCTAAGTTTCCTCAGGAGGGAGTTGGGTGTCTTAGCATTCAGTGACTAAGTTAGACTTAAAACCATCCCTTTAGCAGACTTTATAACCAATTCTATAGCCAAACCCTTCGTCAAGTGATCAGCTAAATTCTGTTGAGATCTAACAAACTCTATAGAAACCACCCCATTCATGATAAGCTCACGAATCATGCTATGTCTGTAACCCAAGTGTCTAGACTTCCTATTGTACATCTGGCTATAAGTCTTTGCCAATGTAACTGCACTATCACAACAGATAGAAATAGCTGTTATAGGTTTAGGCCACAATGGAATCTCAAGAAGCAAGTTTTTTAACCATTCAGCTTCTTTACCAGCAGCTGCTAAGGCCACAAACTCAGATTCCATTGTTGAACTGGTAATGCAAGTTTGCTTCTTGGATGCCTAAGAAATTGCACCTCCACCAAGTAGGAATACCCACCACTAATAGGACGAATTGTCTTTGTTATGATCCAACTTGCATCAGTGTATCCTTCTAACATGAAGGATAACCATATATGAGAGACTATAATCCATAGTTCTCTTCAGATACTTCAGTACCCTCTGAACTGCTTGCTAGTGATGAGCACTAGGATTGCTAGTATACATGCTTAGTTTACCCACTGCAAAAGCAATATCAGGTCTTGTACAAGTCATGGCATACATCAGGCAGCCAATTACCATAGAATACTCAAGTTGAGATACAGCCTTGCCATTGTTAGGCATCAGCTTCTCACAAGTATCCATAGGTGTACTCACTGGAGTACAATCAAAGTAATTGAATTTCCTCAACACCTTCTCAATATAATGAGACTAAGAAATATAAATTCTTTTACTTTCATGTTTAATCCTTATACCAAAGATGACATCAGCCTCCCCCATGTACTTCATGGAGAACCTTGATGACAAAAATTCATTTGTCAAGTCAACCTGATTTTGGTCAGTGCCAAAGATCAGCATGTCATCAACATATAGGCAAATGATGACACCTTTTAAGTAAACGGGTTAAGTAGGTTTCTCGAACACAACTTATAATCTCTCTAGATCCAACTCTAACTCGTTAATTTTCGTGTCAGTCAGGTTGTGTCAAACATTTCAACTCGCAAGAGTATTCGTAATTGGGTCTCTCATGGCGCGTAGAAGAGCCCTATGATGTGTCGAGCATTGTTATGCCTCCCCCAACAAAGCGTTGTGGTTCAGTTTTGTGCAACATTTGGTCGAGCAAATATATTTTTTTTAATCTTTTTTTAGCATATTTTTTCGTTGTTATAGGCATATTTTTTGGTCAATGGAGCGCTATGCTAGTCTAGTGATGCGTGCTGCCTCAAATCAATATTGTTACTCACCAATCTTGACTTAAAACAATGATAAATAAAATAAGAATCATTGATTATTTGATTTACTAGATCTGGGGGAGGATACATATGAAAAATACAACTAGTTTGTAGGGTTATAAATGTCATTTTTATAAATTTCCAAAGCTCAACTTGCATAGCAAAAAAGAGGAAAGAAAAGAAAAAAGAAAAGGGGTTGCTTGGGTTGTATGGAAAGACGGAGATGATGATGAAGAAACAATCCCAACAACAACAACACTTTAACCACCATAACTGAACCCAATTTCCAAAACCCTGATATTATTTTCCATTTTCTTGATTTTTATATTTTTTTTAAATTTCAAGATTCCCCTTTTTTACACAGTTTTATTTCAAGAAAACACACACATGGATATTGTAGCACTTGAAGCCTCTTCATCAATTTCCTCATTACATAAAACAGCACTTTTCAAATTACCAACAAGAAGATACCCTTGTAAAATCTTACATTGTACTTCAACTCTTGTGGGACCCACAAGATTCGGAGGAACTCACAACAAGAATATTATTCTCAGAAATAATACTAGATTAAGAACATCTGTTTGTGTTAACAGTAGCAGCAAGAATCATCATTTAGCAGATACTAATGTTGTTGTGGGTGGTTTTGATTTTGTTGAGGTTTTAGTTAAGAAAGGTTTGGTTTTGGCTGCTGTTTGTTGTGGGGTTTTCTTAGTGTTGGGATTTAATAATAAGGCTGCGGTTGCGGTTGCTTCTGAAGGGGTATTGAATGGTGGAGGAGGAAACTATGTGAGTGCGGGTTTAGAGCAGATTAAGGTTTCGTGTATAAATTCGTTGCCGAAAGTTTTGATGGTTCTTAAGGTTTTCAAAGAACAAGGTTTGATTTTGGCTGCTCTTTTTGGGCTTTCCGCGTTTTTCTCTATGGCTGAGACTTCCATTACCACTCTTTGGCCTTGGAAGGTATTGAATTTTTCCTTCTGTTTTTGTGTATCATTAGTAGGCTAATAATTTGCAACTAGCCCATAGAATTGAATGCATGCTAAAATTGTCAACATACTAACCACTGAATTCTAAGAGGGTGTTTGTTAGAATTTTTTTTCGGGTAAAGGGTTTCCCCGGTAAAATATTTTGGTAGAAATTTGTGATTGGCTCGAAAATTCCACTAAAGATTGTCTATAAGGCTGAAGTTTGAGATAGAACCAAATTTTCTCTCAGACCTATGCTTACTCACTAATTGTTTCTTTAGATGTTTTGGGCCTTGCGTAAGTTTTGTTTGAGCAACTGAATTGTATTCTCTATAGCTTCCAATGGTTGTATGTTTGTTTGCGTTAAGCCTATAGGGAAGTATTTTGTGCCACTATGTAGGTTGACTTAGATTTCTTGTAATTTCTTATAGAAGCGGTTATCAGAATCGTTAATGTATTTACTAACCTCCTTAAAACAGTTGTTGTGACTCTTGAGGGTCCGATTTGGTGTGCAGTGCATGATCTTTTTCCTTAACTCACAGTCTTCCCTTGTTATTAGTTATCGTTTTTTTCTTAACTCTCGTTGTTGCCGGTTGTATTTAAGTCCGGATTGACTCTCCTTTTGGAGATAAGTGATGCTTGTCTTAGAGCATCTCCAATGCATAAGTCATTTAAGACTTTTTTTCTTATCTGTATAACAAAATTTCTATTATAAAAAAGCTTAATAAAATAACATCTCCAATGGAAAAAAAGATTTTCATAAGCTTATCCCTCTCTAACGTTTTTATTGCAACAACTTAGTGAACTTATCTCAGAAATGGATCCAAAATTTTGCAGAAACCCTAAGCCCATGTCAAGGATGTAAACCACATCTCTCATAACACAATATCACATCCCCTACATCGTGCATCTTCTACTAGAATCCCAGCAGTCACTCTCACCGTCATAGGTCCCCTATTTGACAATTTACTACATAACTTAATAGCTAAGGCAGTATTCATGAGGTTGTGGGTACTCGCAATATCTGCTTGTATCTAAAATTTATTTTCTCCTCATAGTTTACTAATCATTGACCCGAGCTAACACATGCATGGATATGTGCTAGATCATCCCCGTCAAGTTCTTCCAGTTGAGGCCTCCTCTTACATCTTTATGCCATAAACTTACCTTTCATCACAATAAGAAATAAAGCCCTTAATCTGTTATTTTTATTGGATATATTTGATTTAAGGTTCTTGTGTTTGTGTTTTGGTAGAAGTGGGCTGCAACAGGTTTCTGTAGGTGGTTCAATTTACAATGTTGTGATTATGTTAATAAATGCTGAGGGAGTAAGGGTACCTTAGTATGTCCATTTGATGTTGTCAAGCTGAAATTATTGATCTACCCTGTATAACCATGATTTGAAATCTTCTAGGCCAATGGAGCAAGCATAGTTTTGATCAATCTAGATGATATTGGTGGGACTTACCAGTTAATTTGACCAATTTGAGTTCAAGTCCAGACATACAATCCTAAAATCAGGCATACCATCCTAAGACCTCAAGGTTTGAGAGGATCATACTACGCTTCTAGTTTGCCTGACAACAAGCGGGTCATTTGTAGTGATAACGCACACATTCAATTACTTATGTCAGAAATGGGTCTAACATCTTGTAGCAACCCTAAGCCCATGTTGCTGATCAAGGCAATTAAGATGACTAACACAATTCTCTAGTACTGTTTTGAGCATTGCTCCAATCCTTTTATGCTCATTGAAAATGTTTGTGCATTGGTCTTATTGTTAATTGACAAAGCCTCATTTGCCTTGGACGGACTCACTTGGTTGCCTTGGTTTCTGGCTTTCTTTCGAGTAATCACAATCATTAGGAACCAAGGAGTGACTCGCTCTGATACCAATGACACAGCTAAATCGCAAATAACTAATGTTAGACGATTAGAGATACTTAATCAATTTGGCGAGCTGATGGAGAGGAGAATAGCTCTGGAGACAATCAAGAAATAGTTATAGGGAACAATAAACATAGAAGGTTGCAATGAAAATTGTAATTTGATTCATTAACCTTACTGGTAATTATAATAGTGTTAGTTCTTATTGTAGTCATTCATGTACTCCTTATAAGTTCTATAATGCCATGAGCCATCTGAATCCCATGTGCTGTTATAATATCCATTTCCCCCTTTTGAGTTATCTTTGTAGTGCTTAGGATTACATCACCCTTTACCTACTACGGTTACATGCAATGCAATACATGCAATGCAATCATAAGTTTTAAAATCTTTTTTTACTTGAATCTATCCAGGTTCGAGAGTTGGCTGAAAAAGAGTCTGAGAACGGTGTGTTCAAAATGCTGCGGAATGATGTTACTCGCTTCTTGACAACCATACTTATTGGCACCACGTACTTTTTTAACTCCTGTCACTTTTAGTTGCTCTTTTTTCTGCGTTGATAATTCGTATTATGTATACGATTGATACCACTTTTACATATTTCTTCAGTGTTGTCAATATTGGAGCGACAGCACTAGTCACTGAAGCTGCAACCACAATATTCGGCGAAGCAGGTGTCAGTGCAGCCACTGGAGTAATGACGGTATGTCCAAATAACCACTAAAAAGTTCTTGACCGCAATAGGAGTTTTTTAAGCAAAATAATAATCATTTTATCCATATATATATATATATATATATATATATATATATATATATATATATATATATATATTATATACCAGGTTGCCGTTTTGCTACTCACTGAAATAACTCCAAAAAGTATAGCTGTTCATAATGCCACAGAGGTTGCAAGATTTGTGGTACGCTGACAACTCTAAAATTACAACTAAATACAAATGGGTATTTCTCACTGGTGTTAGTGTTTTGAGGACTTTACCTGACAAGTTGTCTGTCATTGCTTCTAGGTCAGGCCGATTGCATGGCTTTCATTGGTCTTGTATCCTGTTGGAAGAGTTGTAACATATCTATCAATGGGAATGCTCAAGTTGCTTGGTCTTAAAGGAAGAAGGTGCGTTTCACAGTTATATAATGTTGACGTCCCATTTAGTTTTTAGTGAATTTCCGCAACTTTGCTTAAACACATATATTTAAGTTGACCTCATGCTGTGATGGTTGAAGCCTTATAGATTTTAAACACAACTAGCCGGGTACCCGCGCACAGCGGCGGCGATAAGTATAGTTATATGTGTTTGCTTACCCGTTTAGTGAATTCGTTTCACAACACTTCGAATGTATATGTGTTAGTTGTAAGTGTTTGTTTGGGTTACCCGTAACTTTCCCGTAGCTTTCCCGCGACATCATTATTCCCGCATATAGAAATACCCTCGCAATCTCTTACGCGTCAAACACTACCCCAAAAGTATATGATTTTGACGAATCAAGATTATATTGATTGAAATAAATGAAATAAAGGTTAAAGTTGTAAAAATTTGAATTAAAATAAAATTAACCCATTAAAAATATAAAAACTAAAAACTCATAAAAATATATCAAAATGGATGTTGAATTAAAGAGCATAAAATTTTAGAAAATATGGTGAATATAGATTATAAAAAAAATAATAAAAATATATTTTAATTTAAAAATAAAGATGAATTTTTAGTTGAGAAATGACACATGTCATTTTATAATTAGAGCTCTTTATCTTAATTTTTAGTGGTTAGGAGTTAGGTTTGGAGTTTGTTAGAAGTTAGGCTTGGAGTTTGTTAAGAAGTGACACATGTCATCTCATGATTGGAGCTCCTTATCTTAATTTTTGGTTAGAAAAACTCTTTCCATAATAAGCAAGTAAAAAAGTCTGAATTTTTAAGCCTTCTAATTTTAGAAGGCCTAAATGCATTATAAAGTAGTATAGATAAATGGGAATTAAAACTTGAAGATGGCTTAGAAGTTTTTCACATTTTTTTCTTCGAAGCCTTAAGAGACTAATTATTATTATATCTCACAATATTTATACCACAAATCTATCTCACATGTCCTAAGCAGGACTTGAACCCATAACCATTTGGTTGAGGAACTTCTCACTCAACATGGGGTACCATTGGGACACAAGCCCCTTGGTTTAAGAGACTAGTTATTATTGTGCAGAGGTTTATGCATTTTTTTATTCTTTCTATATTGAACCTGGTTTAAAATGAAAAAGAGGTTGGAAGTGGAAGCAATACATAGATAGTTCAACTTGCAACCTTTCCGTTGCTAGATTGCTCATTGATCGATTGAAATTTTGTAAGCTGGATGATTGCATATACAAGTGTAATCTCTTTGTTGATTTTGTAAAAAATCTAGACAGATGATAAAATCATAAGTGCATCTTTCTGTGCAATAGCATTTTTGAATTTAGTGAATCAAGTTTCTGGTTTTCAGCTATGTTCTGGTTCGTATAAGCAGATGATGCTACTTATGGTTATTTTAACTTTTATAATTTCTTACAAATTTATCTCTGCTAGTGAGCCGTATGTTACTGAGGATGAATTGAAGTTGATGCTACGAGGAGCTGAACTAAGTGGGGCCATAGAAGAGGAAGAACAGGTTTATACCATCACTTTTGGACATATGTTGTTATTAGACTCGAGGCAAACAAATGATATTATGTGATTCCATTGATCTAGTATTAAGATAGTGTCTGAAAATGACGTAGACACATATTCACGAGTTTATTATCAGTTGGAAAAAAGAGTAATATTATGTGAAAGTCTTTTGCAGGATATGATTGAAAATGTTTTAGAAATAAAAGACACATACGTTCGAGAGGTTATGACACCATTAGTTGATGTTGTGGCCAGTGATTCTAGTGCAACGCTCATCGATTTCCATGCCTTATGGGTGACTCATCAATATTCAAGGTATGTTGTACTTGTATTAAGCTAAGATGCATTTAAGGGTGTGCTAAAAACATGCTGACATGCCACAGGGTACCAGTTTTTGAGCAACGTGTTGATAATATAGTTGGTATCGCATATGCAATGGATCTATTAGACTATGTTCAGAAGGTTAGAAATTACAAAAAGCTAGCTTTTTATAATTTATTTAATAACTTATTGTTATGTATCTTGGAGAGTCTTGTTTAATGCTCAATTTGTACTGTTTTGAAGGGAGATCTGCTAGAAACCACCACTGTGGGAGATATGGCTCATAAACCGGCTTACTTTGTGCCTGGTATTTTTATTGATTTAATTGAACGATGTGTTTGATTAAGTATTGGTTTGATGGTTAGTAATAATGACTGTTGGAAACAAAATGCAGATTCCATGTCAGTGTGGAATCTTCTTAGAGAGTTCCGCATCAGGAAGGTACACATGGCTGTTGTCCTGAACGAATACGGTGGAACAGTTGGAGTACGTATGCACCCTTTCTTTGGATAATCCCATGTATATTAATGGTCTTTACTTAACTATGATACACATTTGTCTGATGCTTGCATTTACAGATTGTAACGCTGGAAGATGTGGTTGAAGAAATTGTTGGTGAAATTTTTGATGAAAATGATTCGAAAGTAAGCTGTTTCTAAGGATGACTATAATCTTTGTTGGTGTTTAGGTTGTAATTCTGATTAAAAAGCATCTATTTTTGGTTATTAAAGGAGGAAATAGAGAAAAAGACTGGGTATATCGTAATGCGGGCTGAAGGAATTTATGATGTGGATGCAAACACATCTATTGACCAGCTTTCCGAAGATCTCAACATAAAGATGCCAGAGGTATCTTATTTTTAATCAATTTAGGCTTGCTTTAATTACTTACAAGCCTAAGGTAAATTGGTCAATTAAAATCCGAGGTCTGAAGTTTGGATTCTTTGTATATTTACATGTCTAGTTGCACCACCCACGATGCTAAAAGGGTAACGGGTCCAATGGGTTGAACTTGTCACACAGGATGAAAGACTTTCAAAGTCTACTTTTTTTTTTCAAAGTCTACTTTTAATGCATATAGCCTCCTAAATTGTGTTTTATTCAAATGTTATAAAAATTATCATTATGATGATAAAAGAATTTTCTTTGTAATAATAGTCTACGTAAACATATTTAATGTGTCAATTTACGTCAATGGACAAAAACTCTATTAAGTCAACCCAACACGACCCATCCTGTGGCCAGTTCTGACTGAAAATGAACTGTTCCAAGCAGAACTTGTTACCCATTCGCCCATTTTGCCACCAATGGGCTATACTATGCATGATGGATGATTGTTACTTTATCTGATATTGGTTTCAGCTAATTACCATTTTTTTAATTTACATCTGTATTGACATGACAGGGTCATCAATATGAAACAGTGTCAGGTTTTGTCTGTGAGGCATTTGGATATATTCCCAAAACAGGTGAAAGTATAAAGGTGGTACTTGAGAAGGAAGAAGATAATGACGAGTATACTGAAGATGACGGTGATCGTCAAAATCCCAAAGAAAAAGAAAAAAACCAAGTTTTCAAAATAGAGGTATGTTTGCTGTCTTAACCTTTGTTATTCTGGTACTGTGTAACTAAGTAGTATGAATATTAATCTTTGTTGTATGGTGGTGGCAGATATTAGCAGGAAATGCGAGAAAGGTTGGTGCAGTAAGGTTTGAACGTGTGACGCATGAGGAAGAAAAGACAGAAGATGTGAGGAAACTAGTTCCAAAATTAATGAAAAGGAAATGGGATGGTGATGACGATATTGACAATGAGAATGGAAGCATTAGGATTGAGGATGATAACCATGCAATCCCACATCATGAACTCAAACAGGAAGATTAAAAAAAAAAAAAACGCTTTAAAATTTTGAAAAGCAAAGCAGGCACATTGTAGATGTAGAAATTCGTGGGATTTGGGTTGAAAGTAATAAAAATGAGGACATGTTTGGTTTCCAGTTGGTTAGTGAAAAAAAAATGAAATACAAAGCAAAGCTTATTGAAAAAAGAAAAAAGAAGTTCAGGTACTCATTGGAAAATCGATGACATCTGAATTTATTCTATGCAGAGTTAATTTCTTTTAAACGTTAAACATTTACACGTCTGATATGAAACTTGAACCTACGACCTTTGGGTGAAGGGGCGCTTTTGGTATCTCTTAGATCAGACTCTCGTTGGTTTCATACATTGATGGTACTTGCAAACCAAAATAGTTATGTATATAAGTCATAATGTATTTAGCATGTGAAGCATCAATTCATCTTTAACCATATTTGCATATTATTTCGTTACAAGCAGTCTTACTGACTTGTAGCCTTTACTCTTTACTAATGGTGTATGATAATCATGAAAAATGAATCAAAGAACGGAAAGTGATGCAAGCTTTCATTTCATTTATATTCAATGATGTATTTTGGAAATTGAACTTGTTTTGATTCACTTTGGTTATTATCATGAAACTTGTTGGTGCACATAGAGAAGCTTTTATCAATAATTGATTCGAAAGTTGTGAAGGAAGAGGTAGTCGATAGATGATACAGAAGGAACAAAAGGACAGCTTGTCCAGAAAGAAGAACAAGTGCTTATGGAGGAGCACTTGTGCATGTGCCTTGTATATTGCTAGCAGCAATCAGTTTTGAGCTACTTGTATTCTATGTGCTTGTAATTTTGCTATTGGTGTTTTAGGCTTCTAGCTTTGGGCTGGCTCGCCCTTTTTGGTTTGTTTGTTTTTTTGGTTTTGCGAGGCCCCGTTTTTTGGGGTCGTCTGTTAATAATATCTTGCCTTTCAAGAAAAAAGATTAAGAAAGATAATAGTTATAAAATGATTGTTATTAGAAGATAGTCCGTCTTTTTTTTTCTTTTTTTTTTTAAATTTTTTTTCTAACCTTTTAATTTTGTTTTTATTATAAAACTACTGAATGTACAAAACATAAAATATAAAGTTTTAAACTAGTAAAATACGTAAAATACAGAAAAAAAAAAAAAAAAAAAAAAAAAAAAAAAAAAAAAAAAAAAATATCTTTTGCGGTCAAAGAAATAAATAAACGTGAGTTAGGTGCCGGAACCCTAACAACACCCATAAAACAATTAAGTAAAAATTTGACACAAAAGGGAAACAACCAACCTTGTGTCTCCTCCATTAACAAAAATGTACATGCGATAAAAACACAAAATCAATAAAACATGCAAAAATGATTCATCAAAAAGTAATAACATCAGGCTTACAAACCAACATTCCAATATGCAAAAACCTTATAACCCTTTATTTTTCATGCCATTTATATAACTCTGCTAACTTACTTTTTAAATCTTTTGAACACCCTTTAGACATAACATTATGGAACACATTAATTTCTAATTACACTAAAATTTATATGTTTAATGAAGCTATACAAGTTTATAAAAACTTAAGTACTATTATGAAACCTGATAGTTATACATACCCAAGTGTTTTAAAAGCTTGTAGTGGGTTAAAAGATGCTAATTTAGGTAAAAAGATTCATACCCATTTGGTTAAAAATGGGTTTGAGTCAGATGTTGTTGTTAAGAGTTCGTTATTCGGCATGTATGCGAAATCTGGGATGTTTCGAGTTGCGGTGAAGGTGTTTGATGAAATGCCTGAGAGAGATGTGGGCTGTTGGAATACGGTTATTTCGTGTTATTTACATGATGGCAAGTGGATGAAAGCGTTGGAGTTGTTTGGGGAGATGAGGGATTGTGGGTTCCAGTGTGATTCTGTGACGTACACGACTGCTATATCGGCGTGTGCTAAGGTTATGGACGTTGAAAGAGGAAAGGTGGTTCATGAGGAGGCGGTGAGAAATGGGTTTGGTTCCAATGGGTTTGTTCAAGCTGCTTTGGTTGATATGTATGGTAAATGTGCTTGTTTGGATTTGGCTGTACAAGTTTTTGAGAAAATCCAAGTCAAGAGTTTGGTTTCATGGAACTCCATGATTGCAGGATATAGTTTGAGAGGTGATAGCAAATCGTGCATTCATCTTTTATCGAGGATGAATAGAGATGGAATTAGACCGAATTCCACAAGCTTAAGCAGTTCACTGATGGTGTGTTCTAAGTCAGCTAACTTGAAACATGGCAAGTTTATTCATGGGTACATAATAAAAAACGACATAAAGTTTGATATCTTTATGTACACCTCGCTGGTAGATGTTTACTTCAAATGTGGAAACACTTCATCAGCAGAGTACATCTTTGAAAAAATGCCTAAAACAAACGTTGTAGAATGGAACTTAGTGATTTCTGGATATGTAGCGGCAGGGTCATATCTTGAATCTCTTGGCATTTACAATGACATGAACGCAGCGGGCATAAAACCTGATGCCATCACGTTTACCAGCATATTGGCAGCATGTTCGCAACTTGGAGCAATAGAACGGGGTAAGGAGATTCACAAATGTATCATTGAAGGGAAATTTGAATCAAATGAGATAGTCATGGGGGCACTTTTGGACATGTACACAAAATGTGGCGCTGTGGATGAAGCTCAACAAGTTTTTAGTCGACTACCCGAAAGAGATTTAATTTCATGTACTACTATGATAACAGCGTATGGGTCACATGGACGGGCTTTTAAAGCACTTAAACTTTTCCAAGAAATGCAGGATTTTAATATTAAACCAGATAGAGTTGTGTTTCTAGCAGTGATTTCGACATGTAGTCATGCAGGATTAGTTAATGAAGGGTGTTATTATTTTAATCAAATGGTTAATGATTATAGTATTAAACCTAAAATTGCAGATTACTCGTGCTTAGTGGATCTCCTTGGTCGTGCCGGAAGATTACACGAGGCTTATGCAATTCTGCAAGGAAATGCAAGCATCCGAGAGGATGTTGAGCTTTTGAGCACATTATTTTCGGCTTGCCATATACACGGTGATTTAGAATTGGGTGAGAAAATTGGGTGTTTGCTTGTTGATAAGACTCCTGATGATCCTTCAACGTATATTGTGTTGGCTAATATGTACGCGTCACTCAAGAAATGGGATGAGGCAAGAAAAGTGAGGTTGAAGATGAAAGAGCTTGGATTAAGAAAGAATCCTGGTTGTACTTGGATTGAAATTGATAAAAAGATTGTACCATTTTTGGTGGAAGATAAATCGATCCCTCAAGCAGGTTTCGTGTATCAGTGTTTGTCAGTTCTTGCTGGTCATATGAACAAGGATGAACTTTTGTTTGAGAAGACTACATCAAACATGTAGGTGTTAGACTAGCTTGGGCTTCTCCCGTATCAGAAGACGAGGTGCCTCCGGTTGGAGGATCTACTCTCATACTAGTTTTGGTAGGTTTGGATTTTGGAAGCACTTTATGCATTTTTATTAGAAGCGATGTGTCTTACAACAGCTGGTTACAAGACAGCCAATCTACTCTTGCATAAAATGCATTTGTGCATTTTTTTCTTCCCCTATGTCTCTCTTTGATGCTACCCCAACTGGCCGCATTCTAAAGAGAGTAAGTCAGTGTTCTAACTGTGTTCTAGTTGGTGATTGAAAGGAACCTCTTAGTCAAATTCTCTTCATCTCCATACAGGCATCGACAGATCAAAGTGCAGTTGACTTGACTATTCCAGAGTTATCTCAACATAAAAATGCCAGAGGTATCTTATCTTTAATCAATTTCGACTCGCTTTATATGCTTACAAGCATCAAGTAAATTGGTCAAATAAAATCCAAGGTCTCAAGTTTCGGTTTGCATGTCTAGTTGCACCACCCACGATGCTAAAAGGGAAACGGGTCAAATGGATTGAACTTGTCACACAGGGTGAAAGACTCTCAAAGTCTACTTTTAATACATATAGCCTCCAAAATTGTGTTTACTCAAAGATTTTAAAATTATCATTATGATAATTAAAGAATTATCTTTGTAAATAATAGTCTATGTAAACATATACAATGCACCAATTTTTCGATAATGGACAAAAACTTTATTAAGTCAACCCAACATGACCCATCCTGTGGCCAGTTCTGACTGAAAATGAACTGTTCCAGCAGAACTCGTTACCATCCACCCATATTGCTGCCTATGGGTTATACTATGCATGATGGATGATTGTTACTTTTCTGCTATTGGTTTCAGCCAGTTACCATTTTTTTTATTAACCTTCTGTGTATATACATCTGTTTTGATATGACAGGGTCATCAATATGAAACAGTGTCGGGGTTTGTCTGCGAGCCATTTGGATATATCCCAAAACAGGTGAAAGCATAAAGGTGGTACTTGAGAAGGAAGAAGATCATGACAAGTATACTGAAGATGATGGTGATCGCCAAAATCCCAAAGAAAAAGAAAAGAACCAAGTTTTTAAAATAGAGGTATGTTTGCTGTCTTAAGTCTTAACCTTTGTTCTTTGGTACTGTGTAGCTAAGCAATATGAGAATTAATCTTTGTTGTATGGTGGTGGCAGATATTAGCAGGAAATGCGAGAAAGGTTGGTGCAGTGAGGTTTGAACGTGTGACACATGAGGAAGAAACGGCAAAAGACGTGAAGAAACTAGTTCCTAAATTAGTGAAACAGAAATGGGGTGGTGATGGCGATATTGATAACGAGAATGGAAGCATTAGGATTGAGGATGATAACCATGCCATCCCACACCATGAACTCAAACAGGAACCTATGATCGATACAGGATATAGACTATCTCTTTATTTATTTGATTCTTTTTCTGACAAAAAAAAAAAAAAAAAAATCTTCAAAATTTTGAAATGCAAAGCAGGCACATTGTAGATGCAGAAATTCGTGGGATTTGGGTTGAAAGTAATAAAAAAAGGTGTTAGAGGACATGTTTGTTTTCCAGTTGGTTACTGAAGAAAAAACAAATGAAATACAAAGCAAAGCTTTTTGAAAAAAGAAATCAGGTACTCGTTAGAAAATCGATGGCATTTGAATCTCGTCTATGCAGAGTTCATTTGTTTTAAACGTTAAACATTCACACGTCTGATATGACACTTGAATCTACAGTCTTTGGTTGATGGGACAATTTTGGTATCGCTTAGATCAAACTATCGTTGGTTTCATACATTGATACTTGCATACTAAAATAGTTTTGTTGTGTAAATAAGTCCTAATGTATTTAGCATGTGAAGCATCAACTCATCTTTAACCATATTTGCATATGTATTTGGCAAGGTTATAAATAGCGTGAGCCGTGGTGTGGCGGCATGACCAAGCCTCACGCTTTTGCAGCTAAAGCAAAGATTTTGCGTTTATAAGGCGTGACATAGCTGCACAAAATATGAAAATATTTATATATTTATATCATAATTCATATATATCGAGTTTACAAAAACATGCATCATAAGACGGCGTGACGGCATGACCAAGCCTCACGCCTTTACGAGTCATTTGCGAAGCCTTCCCTTTTAGAACAGTGGTATTTGGTGTCTATAACAAATGACAATCATGAAAAATGAATCAAAGAACGGAAAGTGACACAAGCTTACATTTCATTTATATTTAACTTTTTGATTCACTTTGGTTATTATCATTACATGTGTTGATCCACTTTGGTTAGAATTCACATTTTTAACTGTTTCATTGATGATGTGTTAAGAGTCATTTTCAGCTTATGTTGATTGCTGATTAAGACAATTAGTGATAATGGTGTCATTTGTTTTTTCAGAGCTTTTACCTCTATATCTGCAAAAAAAAAAGACACATCTAAAGTCTTCATCTGCATGGTAGAAGACTGTTTGTTTTTTGTGTCATTGAAGGTTATTTATTTATTTATTTATTTTTTTAATGTTGAGTACGAAACAAGCAATCGCTTAAAATACGGAGTATCAAAGACAAGTTTTCGTCCGTTTTATACGTTTTGGTACTTTTTTACGTTTTCATTTGTTTTTTTACGTTTGCCTCTGGTTTTTTACGTTTTCATCCGTTTTTTACGTTTTCGTATGTTTTTTTTTTACGTTTTCTTCCGTTTTTTACGATTTCGTCTGTTGTTTTTACGTTTTCGTCAGTTTTTTTTATGTTTTCGTTCATTTTTTACGTTTTCGTATGTGTTACGTTTTCGTATGTGTTTTTATGTTTTCGTCATTTTTTTACTTTTTGGACCGTTTTTTTACGTTTTCGTCTGTATTTTTACGTTTTCGTATGCTTTTTTACGTTTTCGTCTGTTTTTTACGCTTTCGTGTGTTTTTTACGTTTAGTATGTTTTTTTTATATTTTCGCCTGTTTTTTTACGTTTTCGTATGTTTTTTTTACGTTTTCTTCCGTTTTTTACGATTTCGTCTGTTGTTTTTACGTTTTCGTCAGTTTTTTTATGTTTTCGTTCATTTTTTACGTTTTCGTATGTGTTTTTACGTTTTCGTCATTTTTTTACTTTTTGGACCGTTTTTTTACGTTTTCGTCTGTATTTTTACGTTTTCGTATGCTTTTTTACGTTTTCGTCTGTTTTTTACGCTTTCGTGTGTTTTTTACGTTTAGTATGTTTTTTTTATGTTTTCGCCTGTTTTTTTACGTTTCCGTATGTGTTTTTACGTTTTCGTCCGTTTTGGTACGTTCTTTACGTTTTGACCTTTTTTTACGTTTTCGTCTGTTTTTTTAGGTTTTTGTCTGTTGAAACTGTCGAAACGAATATGAAACCGTAAAAAAACTGTCGAAAAAGACAATAATGCAAAAAAAACTGCCGAAAATGTAAAAAAACAAACGAAAACGTAAAAACGAATATGAAACCGTAAAAAAAAGTGATGAAAACGAACTAAAACGTAAAAAAATAGACGAAAACGTAAAAAAAACAGACGAAAACGTAAAAAATGGATGAAAACGTAAAAAATCAGACAAAAAAGGCGAAAACGTAAAAAAACAGACGAAAACGTAAAAAAAACACTCGAAAATGGATCAAAACGTAAAAAAAACAGACGAAGGCGTAAAACACGGACGAAAATGTAAAAAAAACAGTCGAAACGGTAAAAAACAGACGAAAACGGACGGAAACGTAAAAAAGGACGAAACCGGACTAAAACGTAAAAAAACAGTCGAAAGCGTAAAAGAACGGACTAAAATGTAAAAAATACGGCCGAAAACGTATGAAACGGACGAAAATGTAAAAAACAGACGAAAACGGACTAAAACGTAAAAAAATAGACGAAAACGTAAAAAAACAGACAAAAACAGACTAAAACGTAAAAAACCTGACGAAAGCGTAAAAAAATGTCAAAAACGTATAAACGAGGATGAAAACGTACGAGAACGTATAAAAACTGACGAAATGTATAAAAACGGATATTAAGAAAGAGATGTAAGGTTTGTGAAAGAAGAAGTAAGAAGTGAAAGATAATGTCTGAAATTTAGTAGAGAAAAGAAGTGAAAAGAAACACTTATGTATAAAAAAAACAACATAAACGTCTACCCAATGTTTATTGGGAAAAAAAACAAGGTACACGTAAATAGATGAGGTCCACAGATATACTGTATTAAACAACAACATATCCATACGGTGGATGGATGACATTTCTAATTTACTACTGTATTAAAAAACATATACATGTCGATTTATTACTGTTACTACTAACTAATTAAGCATAAAAAAGTTTAAAAATTGAATGAGCTGTCTGTAAATAATGTTGAATCACAAGACCATGTATGATCTGTTTATTTCTTACTAGTACTGCTTTGAGTAATCTGGATTCAACTAAGACTTTGGAAATACTCAGATTAAGGTAACATCTACTTTCTTACTTATTAGTACATACATAAACTCAGACTTATACTATTGTTATTTGATAAAAGTATTATTTTATGTAGGATAGAGAAACAGAAGAGGTAATACTTGTTTTTTTTATTACAAGATTTTTATAATTAAGGTGTTGGTCTTGCATATAATATACAGTAATAACTTACTAATATGCAGACAGTAATTAGTTAGCAGTTGTTGAATAAGTCTCTTGATCAACTTGCAGCTGTAACTTCTTGCTTATCTTAGTTATCACTTATCATACTGTTTTTAACAGTTGTATTGGTCACTGTTTTTGACCAATTGTATTTAAACATAACGATTATACATGTTTAGTTTTAGTAAATATCAAGTTAAGTCGACTCGCCAACATTTTTCTCACTTTTCATATCTAATTAGTATAGTAGTTACCGGATTCGGTATGTTTATAAAAATGAAACTACTTAAGAACAAGACAGTATTTTTTAAGAACAATTTGAAGGTCAAAAGTATTTGACTACTTAAATATAAGTAAAACTTGGTTATACTTATAAAACTTATACAAGGATCTGCATTACAGACAACTATAAACTGCAATGCTGGGAGCTGACCAAGATCTTGCACATGAAACGGATAACAATGATCTTCAAGAACCACTCTTAACGGATAGTTATAAAGCTGCAACTAGTAGAGGATCAAACTACCCAGGAACTGTAACTCCTTATGCAAAATGTAGCATCTTCAGCCTTGTAACTTTCTCTTGGTTGAGCCCATTAATCGCCATTGGTCACAAGAAACCGCTAGACCTTGAAGATGTTCCTCATCTTTCTGGAGCTGATAGCGTAAGAGGGTCCTTTCCCATTTTATTAAATAAGTTGGGGACTGATTGTTTGCATACCAAAAAACTCACAACTTCCGACCTCGTTAAGGCTCTGATCCTTACTACATGGAAAGACATCCTATTTACAGCAATCCTCGCGGTTCTTTACACATTGGCTTCTTATGTAGGTCCTTATCTCATAGACGCGTTTGTTCAGTACCTTAATGGAAGACAAGATTCTAAAAAAGAGGGCTATCTTTTCATTCTTGTATTCTTTCTTGCCAAAGTCATCGAGTTTATATCACAAAGACACTGGTTTTTTAAGCTGCAGCAAGGTGGAATTCAGGCCAGGGCAGCCCTTGTTGCTTTGATTTACCAAAAGGGGTTGACTTTATCCAATCAGTCAAAGGTTGGACACTCTAGTGGTGAGATAACTAATTTCATAGCCATCGATGCTGAAAGAATTGGTGACTTTGGTTGGTACATACATGATCCATGGTTGGTAATCTTGCAGGTTAGTTTGGCATTAGCGATTTTATATATAAATCTTGGCGTTGCTTCACTTGCTGCATTTGTAGCCATTGGGATCGTGATGTTGGCTAATATTCCTATAGGAAGTTTACAAGAAAAGTTTCAAGACGAGTTGATGAAATCTAAAGATAACAGGATGAAAAAGACATCTGAAATACTGAGAAATATGAGAATCCTTAAACTTCAAGGATGGGAGATGAAGTTTTTGTTCAAAGTTTTTGAGCTTAGAAGTCTTGAGACGAAATGGTTAAAAAGGTTCTTGTGTACCTCAACCACGATCGTATCTATATTCTGGGTTGCCCCGACTTTCATGGCTGCAATCACTTTTGCAACATGTTTTCTTATCGGGATCCCTCTTGAATTAGGGAAGATACTGTCTGCAATTGCAACATTTAAAATACTTCAACAACCTATATACAATCTACCTGACACCATATCAATGATAGCACAAACAAAAGTTTCATTAGATCGTATCACTTCATACCTTTGTCTTGATGATTTAGAGCCTAATCTTGTAGAGACATTCCCACGAGGTAGTTCTGATTTTGCAATTGAAATAACCAATGGAACCTTTTCATGGGACGCTATTTCTGCTGAACCAGTATTAAAGGACATAAGCATCAAAGTTGTTCATGGCATGAAGGTTGCTGTTTGTGGTAGAGTTGGATCAGGAAAGTCAAGTCTACTTTCATGTATCTTAGGTGAAGTGCCAAAATTGTCGGGATGTGTGAAGCTGAGTGGTAGCAAGGCTTATGTTGCTCAGGCTCCATGGATACAGAGTGTAAAGATCGAAGAGAACATACTATTTGGTAAAAAGATGGACAGAAGAAGGTACACTAAGGTTCTTGAAGCATGTGCCTTGAAGAAAGACCTTGAAATTCTGCCTTTTGGTGATCAAACAGTTATAGGGGAGAGGGGAATCAATTTGAGCGGAGGTCAAAAACAGAGATTACAGATCGCACGTGCCTTATATCAAGATGCGGACATCTATCTATTTGACGATCCATTCAGTGCAGTTGATGCTCATACTGGAAGCCATCTATTTAAAGTGAGTAACCCATTAATGAAATCTGTTTACTTCATGATCCAACCTCATACTTCACATAACTTGGCGTAACAGGAATGTCTGCTGGAATTTCTGGAGTCGAAAACAGTTATTTATGTCACCCATCAAGTAGAGTTCTTGCCGGTTGCTGATCTTGTACTCGTGAGCAGTTAAATCTTTTTTATTTTATATTTGGTTTGTAGAAATATCAAATTATTGTATTGATATATTGTATTGTAGGTCTTGAAAGCTGGGAGGATAACACAAGCCGGAAAGTATAATGACATTCTTAATTCAGGAAGTGACTTCATGGAACTTGTTGGTGCACATAAAGAAGCATTATCAATAATTGATTCAGTAAAGACGGATCCTGAATCTGAAGATTCGAAAGTTGTGAAGGAAGATGTAGTCAATGTAAAATCAGATGATACAGAAGGAACTAAAGGACAGCTTGTCCAAAAAGAAGAACGAGAAAAAGGAAGCGTTGGTCTTTCTATCTACTGGAAATACATGACAAGTGCTTATGGAGGAGCACTTGTGCCTTGTATATTGCTAGCAGCAATCAGTTTTGAGCTACTTCAGGTTGGAAGCAATTACTGGCTAGCTTGGGCATTACCCGTGTCAGAAGACGAGGTGCCTTTGGTTGGAGGATCTACTCTCATACTAGTTTATGTAGGTTTGGCTTTAGGATGCACTTTATGCATTTTTATTAGAGCCATGTGTCTTACAACAGCTGGTTACAAGACAGCCAATCTACTCTTCCATAAAATGCATTTGTGCATTTTTCGTGCCCCTATGTCTTTCTTTGATGCTACCCCAAGTGGCCGCATTCTAAACAGAGTAAGTCAGTGTTCTAACTGTGTTCTAGTCAGTGATTGAAAGGAACCTTTGTCAAATTCTCTTCATCTCCATACAGGCATCGACAGATCAAAGTGCAGTTGACTTGACTATTCCAAATGCGGTTGGCGTCTTTGCATTTGCAGTTGTACAACTTCTGGTAGTTATCGCCATGATGGCTCAGATTTCCTGGCAGGTGTTCATGGTTTTCATCCCGGTTATTGCTATCTGCGTATGGTTGCAGGTACGACTTTAAGAATCATTTTCTACTGTAACTCGCATATCAGTATCAATAACCTAATTCTTTTTCTTTTTCCCTAGCAATATTACATTTCATCAGCACGAGAGTTGGCACGACTAGTTGGCGTGTGCAAAGCCCCTATAATACAACATTTCTCGGAAACCGTATCAGGTTCAATGACCATCAGAAGTTTTCATCAAGAAGAGAGATTTCAAGACACAAATATGAAACTCATCGATGGATATTCCCGACCAAAGTTTCATAGTGCTGGTGCTGTAGAGTGGCTCTCATTTCGAGTGGAGCTTTTGTCCTCGGTTATGTTTGCTTTATTTTTGATTTTCTTACTCATTGTCCCTAACGGAACCATCAATCCAAGTAAGTCATTCTTTCTCATGAATCCTTCTAGGATTGGGAAAAATGTTATATGTTTAAGATTTCTTTTCCTTATCAATCATATGAAGGTATCGCGGGGTTAGCAGTTACTTATGCCCTTAATTTGAACATCCTACAAGCTTCTGTAATATGGAAACTCTGCAAAATGGAAAACAGTATTATTTCGGTTGAAAGAATACTTCAATACACATCTATCCCCAGTGAGGCACCTCTTTTGGTAAAATCAATTAGGCCAAACGACCTGTGGCCGTTGCATGGAACAGTAGATATCCATGATCTTCAGGTGAGATATGCCCCACAGATGCCGCTTGTGTTAAAAGGAATCACATGCACTTTTAGTGGCGGTACCAAGACGGGAATTGTAGGAAGAACAGGAAGTGGTAAAACAACTCTAATACAAACACTCTTTCGCATTGTTGAACCTACTTGGGGAGGAATTTTCATAGATGAGATCAACATTTTGTCTATCGGGCTTCATGATTTACGATCAAGATTGAGCATAATCCCTCAAGATCCAACCATGTTCCAAGGGAGTATAAGAAGCAATCTCGATCCACTTGAACAGCACACAGATGAACAGATTTGGGAGGTAAACTCAATATTGATATTGTATATACATCTGTATGGTAGAGGGTACTTCTTTTAAACTTGTGTTTGTCTTTAATTTATATAGGCTTTAGATAAGTGTCAGCTGGGAAATGAAGTTAGAAGAAAGGAAGACAAACTTGATTCAGCAGGTTTATATTGAGTCACCTACTTAAAACGCTAAAAACTTTAGCGATGATGGCTAAACTTTTGTTGCAGTTAATGAGAATGGAGAGAATTGGAGCATGGGTCAAAGACAACTAGTGTGCCTAGGCCGAGTGTTACTCAAGAAAAGCAAGATTTTGGTGCTTGATGAGGCTACTGCATCAGTGGATACTTCGACAGATAATATGATACAGCAAACAATTGGGCAGCATTTTTCAGACTCGACTGTCATCACAATAGCACACCGGATCACTTCTGTGCTCAATGGTGACATGGTTTTAGTCTTGGAACAAGGTTTATTTTTCCCAGATCTCAATCTAAATACGTTACATTTTATGCTAATTTAGAATCTTTAATTCTGTTGCAGGCCTCATTGAGGAATATGATTCACCCTTAAAGTTGTTGGAAAACAAATATTCTTCATTTGCACAGCTTGTTGCTGAGTACCATGGAAGATCTAGTTCAAGCTATGGAACCTAGGAAGTGTTCAAATCAAAACCTTTATGGACAGACTCCAACGCCAAAATGATTTTAGAGTGTGATATCAGCTACTAGTTGTGAAAAATGGTGTAACATAGCTCTCCTTGAACTCAGTCAAAGCAGTGTTTTTCTTGCGTATATAAAGAAGGGCTCGGAGCCATGATACCCTTTTTAGTGATGCGCCGAGCAGAATTCATGTTATTCACTGTTAATGCACATAAATAGTTCGAATATGGCAGCTAATATTTCACTGTGAATCCCACAGAATTCATGTTATTCACTGTTAATGCTAGGGTTGTAAACGAACAGGACGAACACGAACGAAACCTTGTTCATGTTCGTTCGTTTAATTTTAACTGGACAAATAAATGTACACGAACGCTTAAATGGGCGAATTTTCTTGATAACGTTCGTTTATTAAGAAAATGAGTTGTTCATGTTAGTTTATGTTTATTCATTAAGAAACTAAACGGACATAAATGAACACAGACAAACAAGCATAAACTTTATTAAATTATGCACAATATATTGTTTTGTAAGTGTGTTTTTCTAAACAAACCAATTTTAAAATTATATAATTCAAATATATGATATACAAACATAAATAAATATTTGAACATAAACGAACGTTAACTAACGCATAATCAGTCGTTCACGAACATAAATGAACGGACACAACTTTTGTTCATTTAACTAAACGAAGGTAAAATATTATTCATGTTCGTTCATTTAATAAATAAACGAACATAAACGAACTTTTTACCAAACGGTTTATGAAATGTTCACTGAACGTTCAGTTCATTTACCTGCCAAGTTAATGCACATAAATAGTTCAAATATGGCAGCAAATATTTCACTGTGAATCCCACCACAGTCGTTAAGTAATACTGGACAAACGTGCACATACACTTCATTGGGGACTGATGTTCTTGCATACACAAATATCTCATGCCAAACTTATTTTGTAGATATATCATTACATGTTAATAGACGTTAGTATTAACAGCAAAATTGATTTGCTTTTTGTGAATACTGCTGTATATTAACAGCAAAAGAAATCATAACATAAATGTATATAACAGCAACATTGATTTGCTCGTTGTGAATACAACTGTTATCTTTTAGTATTTCTTTCACCTATGGTACCTCTACTTGTAACTTCGAGGGTGTTTCGGACTTTGCGTGAGTTTATTCAAAAGCTTGTGGCTAAGCCTATTGTATTTTTGATGATAGAATAAGCTAATAAGTAGCTCAATTAAGCTTAGCCAAACAATTCAGCATGGACATCAATAAGAAGATTCAGATGCAGGCACATATTTTGTGAATGTACATATTTCTAATTTCAAAAAATATCCACACGGTATACTAACAAGGTGCAAACTATAAAAGTAGCTACATAGGTACCCACCTCCGCAAAACCTATGGGCACATTGGAGAGACTTTGTTGAATAAGAGCTCTGGGGTCCGAGTCTTGGCTCGTGCTCACTCCAGTTGGTGCCCCACTAGGCCAGGAGAGTTGCCGGAGCTATTCCTTGTAGGGTGGACAATGGCTGGTGCCAAAAGGCACCCGGGGTCAGGGTGTTCCAGCCAGTCTACACCTTTTGTGGAATAAAAGTAGCTACATATGATATCTTTATACCAAACCAGGATTCCAAGTTAGCTCATCAACAGTCATCTGCCTGACTGAAGCAGCCAAACGTAATTCCATCCCACGTTCGTGCACCAGCCTCTCCTGCATGCTCAGAAACGAAGGATGATCAAGCGCACCGGACACCCTATTACACAATAGCGGGTCCTCATGAAAATAAACAAGTGCCTGAGCAGCAAAATCTCTAACGTCATCTGACTCGTCTTCTAACATACTAATCAAAAGAGAAATTCCATCCAAACTGGCAATCACAACCCTTTCAGCCTCGTTGTCACTCAACTGCGCAATCGCCCCACAAACGTTCTCCTTAACATTAGTATCCTCACTCGTTCTCAAAAGCTCAAATAAAAGGGAAATTGCACCAGAGCTGTGGATAACAGGCAATACATGTTTATAACTTGATAGATCCCACAGAACATCAGCAGCTGCAGCTATGCTTTCGTTATCGTTTCCTCTCATAATCATCACCATATGTTCAACAATTGTGTTGGCATTAGCATCAGTAACAGCTAAAATACAAAACATATCCTCTGCAATCTCTTTACACAATGGATCGTGCACCTGAAGAAGCTCAGCGTATAAAGGAATAACCCCATGTTCAGCAACAGGTCTGATGTAATTAACATGGGATGATATCACACCTAATGCGTTACCAGCAACAATCTTTGTTGACATATCACCGTTTCGAAGCAAATCAGCAAGAACCTCTATAGCACCTGAATTAACAAGATCCCGTCTTGCTTTTTTAACCAAACCAAGTAACCCGATTGCTTGAGCAGCTCTAGTTCTAGAACACAACTTCCCAACTTTACCTGATTCAACGAGTAAACGAACAGCGCGCAAATTGTAAATGGACCTTCTAACCTCTCTTAAAAGAGCAAGTGCACTCAATATATCCAACAAGAGTAGTCTCAAACTGTCGGGACATGAGTTTAACATATCAATAATGACCTTCAACCCACCAATTCGCACTACATTAACCCGATTAGGACCATCAAACGCTACAATATTTCTAAGGCATTTCAAAAGTACTTTTTGTAAACCAACTTCCGCTTGAGGTAGAAGACACAAGATACGATGTATGGCGCCAGATTGGCCTATGGTTACAGCCAGTCTCCCCTCCCCTTGACACGATATGCATTTCAAACAGTATACAGTTGCTTCCAAGACAGCATTAGTCGGATTTGTGCATGACGTGTCAAGAAGCTCCACTAAAATCGGTATAGTGGATATTAGTATACTTTCGGGAGCACGGTTACAAAGGTGAGAAAGCTTACTAATAGCCTGGAGCTGCAAAGGCTCGTTTCCAGTTGCAATTACATGTTCAAAATTATCAAGTGCCAGTACCCAATCAGAGCATTCTATTACTGATCCCTTTGAAGATGATTCGTCCATCTGTAGCACTTGGTAGCGTTAGAGTACACAAACGGTGTCAAAATAATCCCTAACAAGAAGCACACCAAAATAATCCCTTGTATACCCTCCCCCCTATCCAAGAAAAACACCTTGCCTGTATTAGTTCAAAGCTGAGATTGTTATCAGGGCCGTAGCTAAGCTAACGGAGGCCCTGTGCGAAAGCTTATATGATCGGCTGGTCATAACAAAAACATAGTATTTTCAACGACTAGATTCAATATTTACAAATATTTAGAACATAGAATCAAATAACATAATTTTGTTAGAAGTAAATTTGAAGGCCTGAAACATATAATGGGTATACATTTTGAGGTAACTCTCATAATAGCATCAATCCTTAAACTAGTGGTATGTATGAAAGTCAGCAGCAATAAATTCTAGAATTAACATAAACTTAATTTGATAGCTCAAGTATATTAATAATAGTTAGACTATATGTGCAGAAACACAATAAATTAATTAGGCAAAACTTTTACTATCATCATCATCATCTTATATCTTGTATAAAAGGAAAAACAAACAAAACGATTAAAGTAAGGATGGAAGAACCCTAACCAATTTTCTAAGAGCTTAATATATATTACTAACAGTACCATATTAATTGTCCAGTTTTAACTTTCAAAATCTTTTTATTATCGACTTTGACCTTAAATACTTTTAATTATGTTATATAATATTTAATAAAAATTATACCAATGAATCCATTCATATATTTTGCATCTAGATTATATAACAAAAACAAAAATATTTAAGGTCAAAGTTAATAAAAAAATACCTAAAAAAGTCTGAACAATTAATATGAGACGAAAGGAGTACTATATAATAACAAAAACCTAATATTGTAATTTGAAACGACTCATTTTAACCGGACCAATAACGTAGCTCGATTTTAAAATGCGGACATGTAGCTTGCCAATGAAAGTCATTGAGGGTGATTTGGTTAATATGACGATGTTTTTGTTTTCCTATGCGGTGGAAAAAAATAAAAAATGTGTAAAAGTTTAGGATGCATTCATGCCAATCATCATTAGTTTCTCCCAAATAAAGAAAACCGGCACTCGGCATAAAATTGTTCTTAGTTTTGTTTAATAGATGTCGAGTGCCGGTTTTCTTTATTTGGGAATCTCCATCTACCCTAAGTGAGCGAGTGATTTCTTATGTCGGTTGTTCAAAAGACCTTCCATTTACTTTACCCTTTTGCATATTCATCTTTTTGGAAAACCCAGACACATTCTTTGATCGTCCTTTCTCAACCTTCAACTTCTTGCAATCCTATTTAAGCGGGAAGTGTGAGCCAAAGGCCCAGGTTAAAAGATAGATTCTTCAATGGTATATTCCATTCTATTTGCTTGTAGTATGATCTAGTGGCTCTAAGCCCCAACATTATAGGAGCAATGATGGTAACTTAGCAATTCGATTGTACCAATACCGAACATGGGAATGATTCTAAGTGTGCTCTATGGGTTTTACATATTGATGACTGATCTAAAATGATTAGTGTGCAAAGACCAAAGTCTTTCACACACAACTGGTACTCTTAGAAATGTTGATGAGTCACATTGGTACATACTAAACAAAACACGCGAAAGAGCTTGTGACTATCACTCTAAAATGTGTGAGGTCTCAGGTTGAATTCCTGTTAGGTGCAAACAACCTTAAGTGGCCACGCCAACCTCTTGAAAAGGGAGAGCTTTACCTGGTTTGAGTCTGTGTGGTGGTGGGTTCAAACCCCGTGGATTAATCGACAAAAAAGGTCGGAAATCATGGTTAAAAAAAATGAAATGGAAATATAAAAGAAATGAAAATATGACAGTATTCTCATGGAGGGATAAAACGGTAATTATCTAGGGTGGATATATTTGAGTATTAAAAGGCAAAAATACAATCCCTAATGGATATGTATATTCGGCCGACTCCCTAAAAGAGGAGTTGACTTAATGTCAAAATTGTATACTTATAGATAATTATTAAGGACTTTTAGTGCAATTAGAATTGTCTTTGGTTTACTATAAATACAAAGACAACCTAAAATATAAATCACAATAATCCTCACACCCTTGTATTTCCCACTCCTATCGCTCTTGTGATCGTTGACAAAACAACCCTAAGGGACGAATCCCTTAGGTCGACTAATCGACCCAAAATTTGATTGCCACAAGTCGACTAAACCCTAGTCGATTTGTGTACATTAGTTTTCTCTAACTTGCACAGGTTCGTAACGCTACTTTTACCTGCGCAGTACTGGTAGATGCGTGACGCAACTTACGTGGTGATTCTCCCCAAAAACCCCTAATCGATCGAATCATGTATCAAGAAAAAGGATGAGGCGATTACGTGCAATCTGTGAAGGTCTAGGAGCTTACGTTACTGCAGGATCAAGTAAGTTATCCTTAAACAACCTTTATATGTGTTAGATTATGTTATATCATTGATTAGGAGATCTGTCTATCAAGGGTTTGTTTGCATGGCCTTTATGTGTTTATTGTTCGTTGTGTATGTTTTAAGTCATGCGGGTGACCACAAATACCCTACATAATCTAAATTCTTAGTTAATGACATTGAATATCGACGATGTTGTGCAGCCAAGCTTGTTCCGCTTGGGCAGTGTTGTCGTGGCTTGGGGTATAATAGTTTGGAGAGATCGACGAGCGCCTCACAGTGCCATGCCAGTATCAACATTTGTATCAATTTTGGGGTGATCTTTGACCAGCCGATGCAGCGAGAATGAGATATTGATTGAAAGTCAATCGAATTGATAAGTGATGTAACATCCCAACCTTTCAGGGACTAAACTTGCCAAGTAGTCAAAGTTGAAATTATATCAACTGAATATCATTCTCAGTTAACCAAAAAAAAATTCCAGAAATTCCCACTCCTTTCACGTACCATCTACACCAACATCATATCAAGCTAGGGTTTGATCCAAGATTAATTTTAAGCAAGTATTGGGCAAGGTTTCACCTCACATAAGCTTATAAACGAATAAGCTAGGGTTCCCACCATCCAATTTGAGGTAAAGATCATGTCTTGTTGTTAAATTTGTATGTCATGGCTTCCTAGTTGTGGGTAAAGCCTAAAGTTTATATCTTTGTGCCATTTATGGGGTTATCATAGAATTTTACATGATTATGTGAAATTATGATTTTTGAGAAATCACCAAGTATACTAGTAATCATGTAGAATTGATTAGATAAGTGATGGGTACCTTATTAAGGTGCTATAACACCATTTTATGGTGTTAATTTTCAGAAACCATGTTGATGTGGTTATATAAGCCACGAACCAAACACCCCCTTATGGCTTATTAGCTTATTATGATAAGTCTTATCAAGTTCCTAATGAGCTTAATATAAATTATGTGTTCCTAGGTTATAAGTGTTAACCGGGGACGTCTTTAGGAAGCTCGTGATTCCATTCAAGCGGCTTTAAGGTGAGTAACATATTTAAGTGTAGAAACGGGTCCTTAATAATTCGTTAATGTGCCACTCTATTTGTGGTGCTCCCGTTCATGTTCACGTAATATACTTGTGTTACGAAGTATATAGTGTTGTAATTATATATTGTGTGCTTAAATAACTTACATATGAAAAGTTTATATGTGATATATGTTAGACGGGTCAAAAAAGCCCCAAATGACCCGTTTGGATTTAGTTAAGTATTTTCATTCTAAATATTACAATATTATTTGTATAGCGTCCTAAGTGGGCCACACTAAATTTAGCCGTCCTAAGTGGACGATTTGCATAAATATATGCTTCGACCGGAAGAAGGGTGTAGACGTCCTAAGTGGACGACATATGTTATTATGTCATGACATGCTCTGAAAGAGAGCCTAGACGTCCTAAGTGGACGACCGAGCCTTTATTAGCATCTCATTTTGTAAAATGAGACTTAGACATCCTAAGTGGATGACTAGTGTTTATAGCGGCTCAAAGTCATGGAGTATATGACTTAGACGTCCTAAGTGGATCATTTTCAGTTATATTGAACCAATATGGGTTCACGTCCTTAGTGGGCGACTAATATATAATAACAAACAAGTACTCATTGTCTACGAAGCAACCATAATATTATGCCATGTTATGATTAGTATCTTTTATATGTTATCTCACTAAGCATTGTGCTTACGTTGCTTTGTTGTACTTGTTATAGGTGAAGCTAGTGGTAGTGCTACTGAAGTGCGAAGACCGAGAACTAGACCTCGGTGGGATACTTGGGTAATGAGCCTTTTCCTTACACACTCTCTTACCAAGAAGCATTAGGTTTATATGAACATATAAACTTACGGTTATGTGATAATCAAGTAGATAAGTAGTTTCTTTATAGCTTAAAGGGTGTTTGGCATAGTGCCATTCTTGCCCATATTGACCCATTTTGATCATGTACGGGTCAAGACGAATGATATATGTTATGTACAGTTTTATGTGTTAATATAAGTGTTGGTGTTAATATTATATTAGTAAAAAAAAAAAAATTAAAAATTAATTATTATTATTTAGCCTGGGCGTTTCAAGTTGGTATCAGAGCAGTGGTTTAAGGGATTTAGGTATCCAAGATGGGTACTTAGACTTAAACCTAGGCTCTGTGGGACCTATAGTATTAGACACGTTTCCGCATTATTATGTAGCATCAGTATTAGTATTAGTGCAACATACATTGGTTGTATGGTAAACATATTACTAGTATTCATGAATTTGGTGTAACATGGTCAAGGTGAGGACTTGATTATCTGATGGAATTATTACGACGCCTGGCCAACGTGGTAATAATCGCGTCACATAACGGGAATTTACCGATATTATGTTACACCAAAGGAATGAACCCCGATAGTAATATGAAGTTCATGCATATAGAAATCTATACATTATGAATCTTGCAATGACTCTTATTATTCTCTTATCGTGCAATATGTTTAACTTTCAGCGTAGATATGGCTGAAATACCTCCTAACAACTCTGAATGGCCGACTCATGTAGACATACCAGAACAGGATGATCGAGAGTCCTCCCCCGATCCAGGAACAGATGAGCATGATAATGCTCCTATTCCGATGCTATGGCTAGACAGATTGAGATATAATATCTCAAGAGATAGCCAAGGCACAAGAAGCGACTATACCATATTATACAGAGCGTCTCGGTGAGATCATAGCTCAGACTATCACAATAGAACTTGATCGGCGGCTGCAAGTCGCGCCACCCACGGAAGTTACTTATACGACTTCGCGACTTGCAAGCCCCGATTTTCGGGAGAACAAGATCCTTTTAAATGCCAGATGGATCCATGATGTTGAAGGCGTTTGCCACGATAAATGTCCGAGGCGTTGGGTTAATTTTGCTATTAATCTCCTTCGTGATCGGGCTAAAACATGGTGGAATTGGACCCTTAAAAAAAGACCAGAAATTGCTAGGAGTATGACTTGGAAGGAGTTCAAGGAATTACTTTTTGAGAACTTTGCTCCAAGGCGGAAATTAATAAGATTCGAGACTTCTTGGGTACCCACCACTTCCCGCAGTCGGTACATGAATTCTCCATGACCTTCCTTGACAGAGCACATTTTCTACCTGAATATGCTAATGACGAAAGGTTGCTTATGAAACATTATGTGGATATGCTTCGAAAAGATATCCGTCGGTTTATTTAAGCCGGGATTGGAAAAACATGGATCAGCTCATGAATGCAGCTTTAGAGCGAGAACAAGAAACAAAGAAAGAGGAAGAGATTCCTCCTAAAAGAAAGATGGAGCGAGGCTAGTTAGTCTCGGAAGAAGTTAAGCGAGCAGGCTTATCCTAGTACGGGTAGGAGCTTTCCACGGTGTCGAATTGTAAAGGTTTCACCCAGGAGAATGTCGATGCGGTAGCAAGACTGCTACACTAGTGGTGAGCCTGGTCACATCAGTAAAGATTGTCCAAAACCGTTCAGTTTGCAGGAAATGCTATGATCCAAAGCACGTGAGTCTTGTCCCAATGTCGACCCCCTCCTCCTCGGCAGAGCCTAGGAGGAATACAGAGGCGAGGCACCATCGCTTCTAGACCTTCAGGGCCCTAGCCCCTACTTCCAAAGACCACATATACCACCAGCCCGTGTTCATCAGATGACTGTAGATGAAGCTAAGGAAGCATACGACGTTGTGACAAGTACCTTCTTTGTGAATCTATTACCTGCTCGTGTGCTATTTGATTATGGTGCAGATAGATCTTTTGTATCCGAAAGGTTTAGTAGGAGATTTTCTGTTCCGATTAATCAGTAGCTAATAACAAAGTGATACGTGTAACCGATGTCTTCCAGAATTGCGAAATAGAAGTCGATAATGATAAGTATCTGATTGATCTAATTCCCATCCCTATGGGAGAGCTTGATGTAGTCATCGGTATGGACTGGCTCGGTATGAATGAAGCCATCATTGTATGCCGACATAAGCTAGTCCGACTCAGAACCCCAAGTGGGGGAGAAACAATTATCTATGGCGAGCGTAAGAAGGCTAACCTTGCTATTTGTACTTATGCTAGAGCCAAGAGACACTTGGCGCTATCAAGCCTATTTAGCTCATGTTGTCGATATTCATAAGTCTGTTCCAAATCTTGATAATATTCCAATTGTTCGAATTTCGATGTCTTTCCAGAGGAACTCCACGGGTATGCCACGATAGACGGTAGAGTTCCACATTGATCTTATTCCAGGGAGTAATCCTATTGCTAAAACTCCCTACAGACTTGCCATCACGAGGAACTCATGAAGCAGATTACAAGAACTGCTGGATAAGGGTTTCATTCACTAGTAGTTCCCGTGGGAGCACCGATCCTTTTGTGAAAAAGAAGGATGGTAGTATGCGCATGTGCATCGACTACCGAGAGCTCAATAAAGTTACTATCAAGAATCGTTATCCTCTTCCTAGGATAGATGATTTATTTTGTCACACCCCCAAAATATCGCAGCGGAACGATAATGTCTTTGGGGTATGATGTCATAGCACAAAACATGGATACAGAAAACGACCTCTAAAATGAGACGTTTTGAAAAGTTTACTATTCGATTAAATAAAGTTAAAGTTTACAAAACATGAGATCCCAAAGTTTGATAATACATAAAGGGTTACAAAACATGTCGAATGGTAATTGATAACAACACAAGACTCCAATGTATGCCATGTGACCCAAAAGCTCCATGAAATGCTATCACCTTACGACCTGAGATAAACATGCTAAAAAGTGTCAACACAAAGGTTGGTGAGTTCATAAGTTTGTTGAAAATGTTTTGAAAAAGTCTTTAAAGAATGTTGATGACAAAGGCATTATAAATCCATTCAGTTCCTTCCGAGTTCTGCCCATACAAAACTCGCAACCTATGTGTTCACAACCCATTACCTAAAATAGAATTGTCAATCTTGTTTGTAAGTAGGACATATGTGCCTACGATATATACAAGTACTTAATGCAAAGAATCACAGCCAACTGAACCTCTTGACAAGTCTACATTGTTTGTTGTGTCTCATTGAATAACAAATTATATTCACCCCGGTCAAGTCATCGGGACTCAAGGGTGGGGCGTCGACCGATAGTACTATCAATACCTCTCCGCCGGGCTCCTGAGTTAACCAGATTGCTAAAGTATGTATGTTGAAGCATAATTGAAAACAAGTTTAGCACATTAAGGCACATATCGCAATAAACCACACATAATGTCCAAAGAGTATAAGAAGTATAGTGTAACACAATTGTATAAATGGTTTGAGTATTCACAAGAGTAAAAACAAGTATTTAAGCATGGATCTCCCCAAAGAGTTTGTAAGAATTTAAACGAGTAAAAGCGGGGTATGAACTCACCTGTTGCAATAGTTACGATGACAAAGTGGATGCACAGAAATGAGACGCAACTCTCTAACCGCGACCTATTACGAATGATATGTTCTAATGTAAATCATGAAACAATGTCGTGCATGCAAATCCATATGTAATATATACCACTTGTACCTTTTTGAAAATAGAATTTATCGTCGAAATATATGTTTATGACATCTCGTCATGTTTATAAAATACTTTACAAGTATATACGTTGAATCAACATCCTACGATAATCGTTTAGTGATTTATTGTGAAATTATAACTTTTAAATTAGTAAAATAATGTCATTGAAAATTTCATGAAAGTGACAAAACGGCCTTGAAAAGCTAGTTGTAAAATGGTGCACGCGTCGTGTTAGGAAACGAACTCGACGGTTTTGGGAAGCTTGTATCATTATCTCAAAGTTTTAGCATTTAAGTTTTCATCCTAGAGGTCTCGATCATGGAGAAAAATATAGGTAAAGTATGGTACTTGTGTCCAAAATATCGTTTTAGGGTGGTTTCCGGCAAAGTTTAAGTGACCGTATTTTATTCGTTACAACTCCGCTATGACGGTTGGACATTTTGGAAAATATGCTAGGCGAACTTACTTTTACTAGAAGACATCATTTTTATAAGAAAATGTACTCCATTTTTGTTCTCCAAATTTTTAGTTCTCCAAATGTTTGTTCTCCAAAATCTTTAGTTCTCCAAATGTTTGTTCTCCAAAATCTTTAGTTCTCCAAATGTTTGTATCAAAGTAACATATATATTTTTGATAAATCGACACATTTTATAACGCCTAAGTCTCATTTTTGACTCGTAAAAAGTGGATGTAATATGCTGAAATTTCAGAATTTTATAGTTTCCGTCGCCTAACTTGAAAAATTCATAACTTCTTCGTTATAGCTCCGTTTTAATCCGTTCAAGCGGCCACATTTTCGTTTTAAAGTGTATTTTCTAAATAGCTAGCCCAAAATATTTTACAAACTGTCGGATTTTCCAGATTTTCAAAACAAGATCAGACCTCTAAAATAAGTTGTCGAAATGAGTTTTTCTCGCGCAAAACCTATTCTAACCAATTCAAAACAACTCCGAAGCTATTCTAATCCTACCATACACCTTCTTAGGGTGTCATGGGTTCCTAGACATCACCAAAAGTGATATGTTTCAAGGAGTAATTATAGGATGATGAATATATATTTATAACACTTAAAACAATAAAAAGTGGTATAGACATCAATATGACTTGCATGTTTTCTTAAATATAATGAAATGAACACAAAATAGGTATGAAATATGAACATGAATATGAGATGCTTACTAGTGACTTGATGAGGTGAAGTGAACAAAGGTTTAATCCTAACACCCTAGGTTTTAATTTCAAAACCTTAACTAAGAGTGTATCTAGATTGTAATAAACTTGACTAGAAAATTTTTGGTAAACTCCTTCTTGATCACTATAGTGGCCGGTTATTAGATGAGAAGAGAGGAAAGAAAATGGTTTTTGCTTTTGCACTTGAGATATGAATGTGTATGTGTAGTGTTTGCAAGTAAAATACATTATATGTATAGGATATTTATCAATTTTAGAGTGTGAGTCACCCTTGTTGTCGACAAGGGTGTTTTAGTTGCTAGGGAATACATTTTTTTATTATTAAGTATTTAGATGTAGATTAAGTGTATATTGTAAGTATAGTTGAGTAATTAAATATATATTTAAGCTTGTAAGATAGCGTTAACTAAAAATAAATTTTAACGGGTCAAAATAAAACATATTGAAGTCATAAAAATTATAAAAAATACATTTCTTGCAAAATTTGAGTAAAATGATAATTATCGTGTAATATTTAAGAAAACCGTCGTAATTATATAAATATAACAATTTATATACGAAATAAATTTAAAACACCGGGTAAACTAATAATATTATTTTTAAAATCTTAATATGAGTATAAAAATATATCGGGATAATTTTTGGAAGTATCGGATCAATTGTTCAAAATAATTAATTACGCGATAGCGTTTATTTAATATAAAAATGACGTGTTTAATGTAAAATGCAAAATCATGCAAGAACTAATATGATGACAATGATGCTAATGAAATGTAGACTAAATCTAGTCTATATGAAATGTCCTTGATGATTGTTCATGAATTAAGCTAAACCCCTAAGGTTACGCGAATTTAATATTTGTAAACCTAGTTTACGATAAACGATGAAATAGTAAATGTGAGAAATGACTGGAAATTGAGAATTGTGACATTCTTCCCATGTCAGGAGGAATCCGCGTCCTCATGATTCAATTAATAACTATAGGTCTACCCTTAGGTTTGCGAAATGGGGTGTATGGTCAAAGTGCTTATGCCAAAACTTACGCGTCTAGGTTTCTTATCTAATGAGGCTCCTTTGCATCTGAATAATGAGTGGATCACTTAATGGTCTAGGGAAAGCGTGCGATTCACGCATTCTTGAACTGCCTCGGTCCCTAAATAGAATGCTCGAGCTGGGGTGGTGATATTGAGTACCGGTTTGGGTTATTTCCTTCATTTGCTAAAGCTAGGTCTTGTTACCATGTGGTTGTCCACTGTGTTCCATTCAATCTAGGACAATTATTCGGTAGTGATTAGGGCTGTTGCACTTTCGAAGCAAGTCCTTTGATTATTCCTCATGTTACCCACATTAGCTGGTGTTACTGTGTTTTACCTTGCTCTTTAAAATGGCGTATCGATTGCAATTTGTACACAAGCGGCGAGGCTTGGTCTTGGATGATGATAAGCACATTTAGGACATTTGGGATGTGTACCGCATACTCTCTTTGTTATTCAGTACAGTTGCCACAAAAACTCTTGCCCTTTTGTTTATGCGCTACCCGCGTCCATCCCTTTATTGACCCACTACTTCCTTCCTTGCATCCTTTGCTCTTCAAAGTACCATTTCTAACCATCTCGTGCAGTCGGGGTTCGGCCCTCGATTGCACTTTGTATTGTAGGCGGCTCATTGTTTTTCACGTTCCAGTTCGAGCCTGAACCATATATGTACCTCATGATTCTCTTGGATTGGGGGTAACCGGATGAGAACTAGTGCGGCTAATTCATGGAATCGATCAATGTAGGCTGCGTGACCGGCTCCTATCATAGAGTGATGATAAAGTTCATGTTCAGTTTCGCATTTCATTGTCGAGGCGTGCCTCCTCTTTCAATAACGCCTTAAATTAGTCCCATGTCATACCTATAGGCTGCTTCTCTTGCCCCTAGCCAGAAAGTGTGTTCCACCATGTCAATGCCTTCCACGATAGCAAGCAAGCAACATACTTCACCCTCGATATGCGGCACAATTCTTGATGTCGATCAGCGACTCATCTTCTCTACCCATCGAATCGCCAAAGCACCTCCTATACCATCAAACTCCACGGGTTTGCATGCTGAAAATTCCTTATCCGTGCATCGATTCTGTTGTTGTTGTTGTTGTTGCCCTGCCAACTACATTGTTGGTGTCGCCATTCCCGTTCGTGGTTTCGAGTTATTCATATGGTTTCCAACTTTGTGACAATAGTGAAGCAAGATTTGAAGTTGTTGGCGATGATGGCGGCAAATCGAGGGTTCGCCAGCGTTGTTGTCATTGTTACCCATGTCGCGACCGCTTCTCTACCTCCACGCCACTTGTCCTTCCACCCTGCGGCGCACCACCTCGGCTAGTCTTTGCGTGTTACCCTCTTGGTGCCATGATCTCTGCAAGGAAAGGACGTTGAGTTCCCAGTAATACTTAACGTCCTCAAACATAATACCACGCCACAAATGGTTCCTAAGGTGTGCCCATTGCGATCTACGATATCGTGGTGCGCATATTTCCGTGGGTTGTGGCGCATTTATAATTATGTTGGCCACCATAATTATAATTGCCTCATTCACCGTGTACAAACCCAAGCATACATGTCTGGCGATTGATGTTATTTGAAATAGGTAGCCATTCTATCATCCGATTCTAGCGATTGAGGAGGAATTTAGGGTAGGTATCTAGGGAGAGTAGCACTTGGTGTATAGGAAATTCCTTTAGTGCTAAAGTCCGCGATGGGGTTTAGTCGCTTGGCAGTTCCCAAAGTATCCTGAGAACTCAATCCTCGGGCAAAATCATCAAATCTATCTGGCTATATAGTAACACTTATTTAGCTTCGATCTCGTGTCTCATCAAACAAGAACATCAGGAGATCAAGTTAGATAAGTGCTCATTCCGAGCTCCATATTTTGATGACTTGACTAGATTTTGGACTCTATCGGTACAAGGAAACCATGTTATCCATGAGGTGGGTCTAGAAATTTTGAGAAAACATATGCGTCACGAAAGTGTGTAAGGCGATAGGAAAAGAAAGGATCGATGTGAGAGCGGTTATAGTCTAGGAACTAAAATGCAACCTAGTTCTCTATAACAAGTCTTTGATACAATCTGTCACACCCCAAAAATATCGCAGCGGAACGATAGTGTCTTTGGGGTATGATGTCATAGCACAAAACATGGATCTGAGAAACGACCTTTAAAATAAGACGTTTTGAAAAGTTTACCATTCGATTAAATAAAGTTAAAGTTTACAAAACATGAGATCCCAAACTTTGATAATACATAAAGGGTTACAAAACATGTCGAATGGTAATTGATAACAACACAAGACTCCAATGTATGCCATGTGACCCAAAAGCTCCATGAAATGCTATCACCTTACTGAGAGATAAACATGCTAAAAAAAGTGTCAACACAAAGGTTGGTGAGTTCATAAGTTTGTTGAAAATGTTTTGAAAAAGTCTTTAAAGAATGTTGATGCAGCAAAGGCATTGTAAATCCATTGATTCCGAGTTCATACATACAAAACTCGCAACCTATGTGTTCACAACCCATTGCCTAAAATAGAATTGTCAATCTTGTTTGTAAGTAGGACATATGTGCCTATGATATATACAAGTACTTAATGCAAAGAATCACAACCAACTGAACCTCTTGACAAGTTTACATTGTTTGTTGTGTCTCATTGAATAACAGATTATATTCACCCCAGTCAAGTCATCGAGGTTCGGGTGGGCGTCGACCCGATAGTACTATCAATACCTCTCCGCCGGCTCCCGCAAGAGTTAACCAGTTGCTAAAGTATGTATGTTGAAGCATAATTGAAAACAAGTTTAGCACATTAAGGCACATATCGCAATAAACCACACATAATGTCCAAAGAGTATAAAAAGTATAGTGTAACACAATTGTATAAATGGTTTGAGTATTCGCAAGAGTAAAACAAGTATTTAAGCATGTATCTCCCCCAAAGAGTTTGTAAGAATTTAAACGAGTAAAAGCGGGTTATGAACTCACCCATTTAGGTGAATTCACGATGACAAAGTGGATGCACGAAATGAGAGGCATAACTCTCTAACGCGACCTATTCAATGATATGTTCTAATGTAAATCATGAAACAATGTCGTGCATGCAAATCCATATGTAATCTATACCACTTGTACCCTTTTGAAAATAGAATTTATCGTCGAAATATATGTTTATGACATCTCGTCATGTTTATAAAATACTTTACAAGTATATACGTTGAATCAACATCCTACGATAATCGTTTAGTGATTTATTATGAAATTATAACTTTTGGTCGTAAAATAATGTCATTGAAAATTTCATGAAAGTGACTAAAACGGCCTTGAAAAGCTAATTAAATAAAATGGTACGCGTGAGTGTTAGGAAACGAACTTCGACGGTTTTGGAAAGCTTGTATCATTATCTCAAAGTTTTAGCATTTAAGTTTTCATCCTAGAGGTCTCGATCATGGAGAAAAATATAGGTAAAGTATGGTACTTGTGTCCAAAATTTCGTTTTAGGGTGGTTTAAAGCAGTTTGTGCCGTATTTTATTCGTTACAACTCCGCTTATTGACGGTTGGACATTTTGGAAAATATGCTAGGCTGAACTTACTTTCTAGAAGACATCATTTTTATAAGAAAATGTACTCCATTTTTGTTCTCCAAATTTTTAGTTCTCCAAATGTTTGTTCTCCAAAATCTTTAGTTCTCCAAATGTTTGTTCTCCAAAATCTTTAGTTCTCCAAATGTTTGTATCAAAGTAACTTATATATTTTTGATAAATAAACACATTTTATAACGCCTAAGTCTCATTTTTGACTCATAAAAAGTGGATGTAATATGCTGAAATTTCAGAATTTTATAGTTTCGTCGCCTAACTTGAAAAATTCATAACTTCTTAGTTATAGCTCGTTTTAATCGTTCAGCTGCCACATTTTCGTTTTAAAGTGTATTTTCTAAATAGCTAGCCCAAAATATTTTACAAACTGTCGGATTTTCCAGATTTTCAAAACAAGATCAAACCTCTAAAATAAGTTGTAAATGAGTTTTCTCGCGCCAAAACCTATTCTAACCAATTCAAAACAACTCGAAAATTTAATCCTACCATACACCTTCTTAGGGTGTCATGGGTTCCTAGACATCACCAAAAGTGATATGTTTCAAGGAGTAATTATAGGATGATGAATATATATTTATAACACTTAAAACAATAAAAAGTGGTATAGACATCAATATGACTTGCATGTTTTCTTAAATATAATGAAATGAACACAAAATAGATATGAAATATGAACATGAATATGAGATGCTTACTAGTGACTTGATGAGGTGAAGTGAACAAAGGTTTAATCCTAACACCCTAGGTTTTAATTTCAAAACCTTAACTAAGAGTGTATCTAGATTGTAATAAACTTGACTAGAAAATTTTTGGTAAACTCCTTCTTGATCACTATAGTGGCCGGTTATTAGATGAGAAGAGAGGAAAGAAAATGGTTTTTGCTTTTGCACTTGAGATATGAATGTGTATGTGTAGTGTTTGCAAGTAAAATACATTATATGTATAGGATATTTATCAATTTTAGAGTGTGAGTCACCCTTGTTGTCGACAAGGGTGTTTTAGTTGCTAGGGAATACATTTTTTTATTATTAAGTATTTAGATGTAGATTAAGTGTATATTGTAAGTATAGTTGAGTAATTAAATATATATTTAAGCTTGTAAGATAGCGTTAACTAAAAATAAATTTTAACGGGTCAAAATAAAACATATTGAAGTCATAAAAATTATAAAAAATACATTTCTTGCAAAATTTGAGTAAAATGATAATTATCGTGTAATATTTAAGAAAACCGAGTCATAATTATATAAATATAACAATTTATATCTGAAATAAATTTAAAACATCGGGTAAACTAATAATATTATTTTTATAATCTTAATATAAGTATAAAAATATATCGGGATAATTTTGGAAGTATCGGATCAATTGTTCAAAATAATTAATTACGCGATAGCGTTTATTTAATATAAAAATGACGTGTTTAATGTAAAATGCAAAATCATGCATGAACTAATATGATGACAATGATGCTAATGAAATGTAGACTAAACCTAGTCTATATGAAATGTCCTTGATGATTGTTCATGAATTCGCAACTAAACCCCTAAGGTTACGTGAATTTAATATTTGTAAACCTAGTTTATGATAAGCGATGAAATAGTAAATGTGAAAATGACGGAATTGAGAATTGTGACATATTTGATCAGCTCTGAGGCACAAGTTTCTTTTCAAAAATAGACCTCAAATCTGGATATCATCGATTAAAGATTCGGAAGAAGATATCGAAGACAGCTTTCGGACTAGATATGGTCATTATGAGTTTATAGTTATGCCATTGGGTTTTAGAATGCCCGGCACTTTTATGGACCTAATGAATCGGTTACGTGCGTCGATGTTAGATAAATCAGTTATTGTGTTTATGTGATATCCTCATTTATTCCAAATCGGCTAGTGATCACGAAACCCAATTCGCCAAGTCCTCGGCATGTTAAGACGAGAAAAGCTTTATGCTAAGTTCTCGAAGTGTGAATTCGGCTCGAGAAGTTCAATTTCGGCATGTCATAAATAGTGAGGGCATTAAAGTAGATCCACTAAAATCGGTGCCATCATGAATTGGGAGAAAACTCCCACAGAAATTAGATCATTTCGGACTTGCGGGTTCTTGCGCCGTTTTATCAAGATTTATAAAGATTGCTTCTTCTTGAGCTCACCCAAGAATGTAATTCGGTGGGATAAGGATAAGGAAGTCGCCTTCGGACTCTTAAGCAGAAGTTAAGTCGGGCTCAGTCTTAGTATTGCCAGATGACAATGATGATTTCGAAGTTTATTGTGATGCATCTTCTAATGGCCTCGGTACGTGTTCTTATCTTGAGGAGGTCAGTCGCCATACTATGCCTCTAACGACTTAAGAAACATGAGGAAGAATATCCTACTCATGATTTAGAGCTAGCGGCAGTAGTCCTTGCCTTAAAACTGTGGAGGCATTACCTTTACGGTGTAAAGATCAAGATCTTTACCGACCATAAAAGCCTCAAATACTTCTTTGATCAGCGTGACCTCAACATGAGGCAACGACGTTGGTTAGATCTAGTCAAGGACTATGATTGTGAAATCCTTTATCATCTAGGGAAAGCGTTGTAGCGGATGCCTTGAGGCAGTAAAACAAGGCACGACTCCTATTGGTCAAATCACCGGATGGTGATTACGGACTTTTATGAGCATATTAAATCGAGTTAAATCAAGCATGGGAAAATGGCGATGTAAATTGGGCGGCTTGTGGGTGGAGTGCAACTTAGTTGTGGACTCACGAGGGCTCCAGACAGCTCCGGTAGAATATGGATACGAATGATAAGAGCTCAAAAAGTTGTTGCTTGATGAGGCTCATAAGTCAAAATATTCCATTCACCCAGTGCCCCAAGATGTATTATAATCTTAAACCGGTTATTGGTGGCGGGTATGAAAAAGAGACATTGTAAAATATGTCGGCGGTGTCTTACTTGTCTCCAAGTTAGGTAGAACATCAACGACCTTATGGTAGCTACAACCTCTTGAGATTCCCGAGAAATGGGAAAGGATTACTATGGATCTTATCACAAAATTACCCAAGACACCGCGTCGGCATGATGCTATATGGGTGATTGTAGATCGTTTAACAAAGAGTGCGATTTTCCTTCCTATTAAGGAATTGATGTCCTCGAAGCTCTGCGGAGTTGTATCTTCGCTAGTAGTGGCCCGACATGGAGTACAGTCTCTATAGTATCAGGATAGAGATATCAGTTTACTTCTAGATTACGAGAAATTTCAAGAGAATCTAGGTACTTGTGTCCATTTTAGCACAACTTATCATCCACGACGGATGGTCAAAGTGAAAGGACCATTAGAGATATGCCGAGCTTTGTGCTATTGACTTCGGTGGTAGTTGGGATAAGTACTTAGCGCTAGCAGAATTCTCGTACAATAACAGTTATCACTCCATTATTAAGATGCCTCCATACGAGATGTTGTATGGAAGGAAATGTCGAACTCCTATATGTTGGGGTGAGATTGGACAAGAAATGCTTGATTCGATGTTGTCCAACAGAGATGAATGAAAAGATTGATCGAGATCAAAGAGGCTTAAGATGGCCGGATCGTGAGAAGTCCTATGCGGACAAGAGGAGACGGCCGAAGAATTTCAGGTCGGTGATCGTGTTATCTTTGAAGGTTTCTCCATGGAAGGGCGTTATCCGTTTCAGAAAGCGTGGAAAGCTAGGACCACATTACATTGGTCCATTGAGAATAACCAGTGAGTTGGAAAGGTAGCGTCACAGACTTGAGTTACGAGAGGAGTTAAACAACATCCATAATACTTTCCACGTGTCACCGACTACGAAAATGTCCGGCAGATAAAGGCGAGTATGTCCTCTCAGCGGACATAGTAGTTGATGAGAAACTTGGCTACGTTGAAGAGCCGGTAGAGATCGTTGACACCATGGTCAAGAAACTCAAAAAAGAGGTCCTCACCTTTAAGTGGATGGAAGCACAAAAGGGGTCGAGTATACATGGGAACCGAAGGGCTCATTAAATTCTACCCGCTTTTATCGGGAATGGTTTGTGAGGATACAAACGAATAAGTGGGGAGAGTTGTAACATCAACCTTCGAGGGACTAAACTTGCCAAGTAGTCAAAGTTGAAATTATATCAGCGAATATCATTCTCGATTAACCAAAAAAATTCGAAATTTCCCCTCCTTTCGTACCATCTACACCAACATCATATCAAGCTAGGGTTTGATCCAATATTAATTTTAAGCAAGTATTGGGCAAGGTTTCACCTCACATAAGCTTATAAACGAATAAGCTAGGGTTCCCACCATCCAATTTGAGGTAAAGATCATGTCTTGTTGTTAAATTTGTATGTCATGGCTTCCTAGTTGTGGGTAAAGCCTAAAGTTTATATCTTTGTGCCATTTATGGGGTTATCATAGAATTTTACATGATTATGTGAAATTATGATTTTTGAGAAATCACCAAGTATACTAGTAATCATGTAGAATTGATTAGATAAGTGATGGGTACCTTATTAAGGTGCTATAACACCATTTTATGGTGTTAATTTTCAGAAACCATGTTGATGTGGTTATATAAGCCACGAACCAAACACCCCCTTATGGCTTATTAGCTTATTATGATAAGTCTTATCAAGTTCCTAATGAGCTTAATATAAATTATGTGTTCCTAGGTTATAAGTGTTAACTGGGGACGTCTTTAGGAACTTCGTGATTCCATTCAGCGGCTTTAAGGTAAGTAACATATTTAAGTGTAGAAACGGGTCCTTAATAATTCGTTAATGTGCCACTCTATTTGTGGTGCTCCCGTTCATGTTCACGTAATATACTTGTGTTACGAAGTATATAGTGTTGTAATTATATATTGTGTGCTTAAATAACTTACATATGAAAAGTTTATATGTGATATATGTTAGACGGGTCAAAACAGCCCCAAATGACCCGTTTGGATTTAGTTAAGTATTTTCATTCTAAATATTACAATATTATTTGTATAGCGTCCTAAGTGGGCGACACAGCTAAATTAGCCGTCCTAAGTGGACGATTTGCATAAATATATGCTTTACGACCCGGAAGAAGGGTGTAGACGTCCTAAGTGGACGACATGTATTATTATGTCATGACATGCTCTAAAAGAGAGCCCAGACGTCCTAAGTGGACGGCGAGCCTTTAGCATCTCATTTTGTAAAATGAGACTTAGACATCTAAGTGGATGACCAGTGTTTATAAGCGGCTCAAAGTCATGGAGTATATGACTTAGGCGTCCTAAGTGGATCATTTTAGATTATATTGAACCAATATGGGTTCACGTCCTTAGTGGGCGACTAGTATATAATAACAAACAAGTACTCATTGTCTATGAAGCAACCATAATATTATGCCATGTTATGATTAGTATCTTTTATATGTTATCTCACTAAGCATTGTGCTTACGTTGCTTTGTTGTACTTGTTATAGGTGAACCTAGTGGTAGTGCTACGAAAGTACGAGGCGAAACTAGACCTCGGTGGGATACTTGGGTAATGAGCCTTTTCCTACGTCTCTTACCAAGCGCTAGGTTTATGCAGCTTTTGTGTATGAACATATAAACTTACGGTTATGTGATAATCAAGTAGATAAGTAGTTTCTTTATAGCTTAAAGGGTGTTTGGCATAGTGCCATTCTTGCCCATATTGACCCATTTTGATCATGTACGGGTCAAGACGAATGATATATGTTATGTACAGTTTTATGTGTTAATATAAGTGTTGGTGTTAATATTATATTAGTAAAAAAAAAAAAATTAAAAATTAATTATTATATCCGTATTTTATTGTCTATATTGATTTTTTAGTATTTATTCTTCACTTTTGACCATAATTATTTTTGTTTGTGTTATATAATACTTGATGAAAATATATGAATGTATTGGGTTTTAAATGTATTTTCATTGTTATAATTTTCATCAAGTATTATATAATGAAATAAATATATTAATGAAGTCAATTGAACAAACCGGTCAAAGTCAAACCAGACAATAAAATGAAGACGATATGTTTGCTGGGCGTTTCAAGTGACTTCACTTGTTTTCACTAAGGAATTTTGCTAACACTCTAAACGATTCTTGGGACAATTGTTCGCTATGTTAATGTTATCGTACCTTTTTATGATAGACCATTTCATAAGTCAAATTTTTTATTAGACCGCTTTAGTTATGATATGCACTTTCAATGAACCAAAATACTTTATTGGTTTCTAATTTTTCAACCCGGAATCGGTATAACCGGTCAATTTTTCTAATGTGGTATAAGTTACACAATGTTGTCGTGTTTGATATTTTTTGTTGATGTGCTATAGAAACGGGTCAAAAAGAAAGAAGTATGGGAATATAAGATTTTCCTTCTTTTTTAACAAACCCGCAAGAACATGTCAACATTCGAATGTAATTTATGCAACGTTAGACAACTTTATTGGTTATGCCGATTTATGCCGATTCCTGGTTAAGAAAACAGAAAAATAATAACTATTTTGGTCTACCAAAAGTACGTTAGTAACTAAAACGGTCCTAAAAAAGTTTAAGTACTAAAATGGTCCATTAGAGAAAATACATGTCTATTTTATGACATTATATATTAAATTATTGACTAGCTTCGGTTGTAGCTTAATTTTTCGCGTATTTATTCTTTTGGTAACCATGGGTTCTATCACCGAACTTGTTAGTTGATGGTCTTGAAGACAAAGTTGCATGGACGTGAGCGTGAAATATATTAGCATAATACTCGCGCAAAGTTGCTACGTCAAATAGTTGTGCAAAAGACTAACATAAAGGGTATGTTTGGCGTGGGATGGTGAGGCTTATATTATTATTAAAGAATTTGAAGCATATTTTATAAATCTGTTTGGCGAATTAGTTGGGTGAAGCTTATTAATGTAAAAGCGTAAAAATATGTCAAATTAAATTCACATATATTATTTTAGTTTTTCGATTGATAATCCATTATATTTTGAAGGATATTTAAGTAATTTAACTAGTTATAAGCCCTTTACCATACGTTTATGGGCTTATGGAGCTTATGACTTATTTAAGCCATAAGCCTTCATAGCTTGTAATAAATCGCATAAAATATATATCAAATTAAATTTACATATATTTTTTAGCCTCGTGATAATTCATTTATATTTTGAATGATATTTAAGTAATTTGACTAGCTATAAGCCCCTATAAACTTGTTTTTAATGGCTTATGGCTTATTGGTCATGTGTAGTGTGACAAACAAGGCTTATTTCATAAGCCAACTTATTTTAAAGGTTCAACCCCTTATAAACTCGTTACCAAATATAGCCAAAATGTTATGCTAGCGGATTTCGGTTTACTATAACCAAATACTTGGTGGTTTACGGATTATAATTTCCTTAAATTTCATATCTTCCAGAGTTTCTTCAAGTTTTAAGTTCTTTATATTATACGTAATTCCTTATACATATTTCACTTTCATAATGTGAAACAAAGGCGGCCTTACAACTTTGTCATTGTGCATAAATACGATGTTGAAATTTCAATGGTCAAGATATTAAAGTATGAATGAACTGTGTTAATTGTTTAGCGATATCAAACAAAAATGGCACTAGAACATTCAACACTGAGTCACTAAACAAAGTTAAACATCGTTCTTCTTCTTATTATTATTATAAAAAACAATATCTGCAACCAAAGGTTCATGCATTTTGAAAGATGGAAGAAAGAGGTTTAGTCAACAGTCAACACAAGCTAAGCTAAAATCAATTAGTTGTAATTAAGTAAATAAATAAATTAATCATAAGAATGGTTAAGTAAAAGCATGGGAGATGAGTCTTAGTAAGATGAAGTTTCATCACGGTGTGGATTTTTTGGCCGTGCAAGAAACTATGGCAGGGGATTTATCTCAATTTGATGGGAAAAGAATCTGGGGTAATCTCAATTTTGACAAGGAATATGTGGGTTCGGTCGGTAATTCAGGGGGTTTATTATGTATGTGGGATAAGGGTTTGTTTTCTCAATTCGCATCAATTAAGGGCCGTTACTTCCTTCTTGTTTCTGGGAAATTGAAGGGTAGTAATGAAACTGTCAACATTATGAATGTTAATACTTGGCGCCCCCAATTAATACATGCTTGAGGAGCTTTGGTCGTCCATCGAGTCTCTTGTTTTATCTACAGCTGGTATGTGGGTTCTGTTGGGGGATTTCAATGCAGTTCGTACTCCGGAGGAAAGACTGGGTTCGGTCTTCAAAGTTCTGTGTAGGAACTTTACTCTTTATTACAATTCTTTAATCTGAAGGAATATTCTATGAATGGTAGGAAGTTTACTTGCATTCGGGACTATGGGAAGAAATTGAGTAAAATTGATAGAATTTTGGTTTGTGTTGAATTCTTTAACAAATGGCCGGAGGCTTGTTTAAGAGCTTTGGCGAGTCCTCACTCAGATCATTGTCCTCTCTTGCTTTCTATTGTCTCCCGTAATTTTGGACCCAAACCCTTTAGAGTTTTTAATTCTTGGCTCTCTAAGGGGGGTTTTGAGGAAGCGGTGTGTTCGGCTAGTTGTGTCGAAGACGGAGGGGCTCAACCGGATGTCCTTTTAATGAAAAAGTTTGCTCGCATCAGGAACAATATTAGAAAGTGGAAGGTTGATATGTTGAATGAATATGCGAATTGGAAAGGCGCCAATACGGATATTGAGGGTCTTGAACTTCTCATGGAATCAAGAGGTCTTTCGGAGGAAGAAGAGTGGATTTATGTGGAGAGTAATAAGATTCTCAAAGAATTGGAGGCTTTGCGCTCGGATATTAGGCAAAGGTCTCGAGTTAAATGGGCTCTAGATGGTGATGAGAACTCTAGGTTCTTTCATGGGATTGTGAATTGTAGAAAGGCGAGTAACAACATTCCGGGCTTATTGATCGATGGGTCTTGGGTGACCAAACCTTCTTTGATCAAGAAAGAGGTTTTTAACTTCTTCAGAAACCGCTTTAGGGAGGATTTCATAATTAGGCCTAAATTGCATTGTTGGAACATTAAGAAACTGCCTGAAACCGACGTGGAAGTTTTATCCGAAAGGTTTTCGGCTTCGGAAATCAAAGAGGCTGTGTTTGGTTGTGGGGAGGACAAAGCTCCTGGTCCTGACTGGTTCAATATGAGGTTTATCAAAAAATTTTGGCACTTGTTCGCTCACGATTTTGCAAGTATTATGGATTCTTTTTATTGTAATGGGGATATAAGTGTGGGGTGCGGAACATCGTTTATTGCCTTGATTCCTAAAGGCTGTGATTCGGTGGAGTTAAATAATTATAGACCCATTAGTCTCGTGGGGATCATTAGCAAAACGATTTCTAAAATCTTGGCTAACCGATTCAAGACGGTATTGGGTAAGGTGATTTCATCTTCTCAATCGGCTTTCCTAAGGGACAAATTTATTCTTGATGGGCCTATGATCATCAACGAAACTATCACTTGGTGTAAAAAGAACAAGAAGAGAGCCTTTATTCTCAAGATTGACTTCGAGAAGGCATTCGACAATGTTAACTGGAATTTTGTCATCGACATTTTATCTCAGATGGGTTTTTCTCAGTTATGGTGCAAATGGATCGGAAGATCTTTGTGCTCGGCGCGTTAGATGCAATATTGGTGACGGCTCCCCAACCTTTGAATTTCAATTCGGTAAAGGTATGCGTCAAGGGGACCCACTCTCCCCTTTTCTTTTTCTGATTGTTATGGAAGCTTTGTCGTGTGTTCTCATAGGCACAAGAAGGATGGTTTGATTACGGTATTAAAAGCGCCTAACGGGGTCGGTTATCTCTCATCTCCTCTTACGCGGACGGCCTTAATTATCATAGGAGAATGGTCAGAGGAGTTCATTGGTAATGTCGTTAGAATTCTTCGTTGCTTTACTTGTGCTTTCGGGCTTAAAATCAATCTTTCAAAGTCGGCAGTATGGGATGGGGTGTGAGAGGCGGAAGTGGTTGATAAAGCGAACTTTGTGGGGTGTAAAGCTGGTGCGTTACCCTTCAAGTATCTAGGTATTACTGTAGGGGCAAACATGAATCGTATTAATAATTGGAAACCTGTTTACGACGTGTTTGAGGATCGGCTTTCGAAATGGAAGGCTAATTGTTTATCTATTGGTGGAAGAGTGACTCTTATCAAATCGGTTTTGGAAATCCTTCCTCTATATTACTTCTCTATCTATAAAGCTCCGTGCCAAGTCATTAAAGACTTAGAGTCTCTTATGAGCAGATTTCTATGGGGAGGTACGAAGGAGGTTGCTAAGATTCATTGGGTTGCTTGGGATCGTGTTTGTAAGCCGAAAAAGTACGGGGGTCTTGGCTTGTGTAATCTGAGGACCAGTAACGCGGCTTTGTTAGCCAAATGGGGATGGCGGTTTAAAACTGATAGGGAAAGTCTTTGGTGTAGGGTCATCGAAGCTTTCCACATTACATAAAGTAAGCTGGGATTTTTTCCCTCAAAAGTAAAGTTTTGACGGTGTTTGGAGTAATATCTCTAAAGTCTTGTCGAGAACGATGGTTATGGGGTTGCCTTTCTTGAAGATGTTTTAAAGGGAAGGTTGGAAACGGGAATAGCATCTCTTTTTGGATAGATCCTTGGGTTCTTAACATGCTGCTGAAGGACGTTTGTCCTCGTCTTTTCAAATTAGACGAGTATAAAAGATGTAACGTTAGTGACAGACTTATCAAGACGGTATTTGGTTTTCATTGTAATTGGAAATGGAAAAGGTTGGTGTTTTCTGACGAGGAGTTAGATGAATGGCAGGTCCTTAACTCCTTGTTAGGGTCTGTTGTTCTCTCGGACTCCATGGACAAATGGACTTGGATTGGGATTGGCAACGGTAGTTTTTCGGTTGGCGCTGTTAGGAAGGTTATGCAAGCTGATCCGGATTGTAGTTACTCTAATGTCTTCGAGTGGTGTAAATGGATTCGAGAAAAAATGCAACATCTTGAGTGGAGGGCTGTGTTGGGAAGGATTCCAACGGCCATTGCTCTAAGTCATAGGAACATTCATGTCTCGGATGTTTCGTGTCCGCTTTGTGGAGATGTTGATGAAACTGTGGATCATCTCTTCTCGGGTTGTATTGTCTCCACGGTTCTTTGGCAACACATCTCGTCGTGGTGCAATATTCAAAACTTGTTCGCTTTCTCTTTCAGAGATCTCTTGGAAGCTCACAAATATGTCGGGTTATCAGGGAAAGCCAAGGACATTTTCTATGGCATCATTATCATTGGGTGTTGGAGCATTTGGAAAGCGAGGAATAACCTCAAGTTCCAACAGAAGAAGGCTAAAATGGAATACATCTTCGGTGAAGTGAAAGTGTTGGGATTCCTTTGGGCCAAGAATAGAGCTAAATTGGCTTCTTTGACTTGGGACAATTGGTGTAAATTTATTATCATGTAGTTTGTTTTGCTGTCTTGGGCCGCCCCGGTTCGTGGGTTTGGCGAGTTTCTAATGAAATATACCTTTCAAAAAAAAAGGTGTGAATTTGCCAAAACACGTTCACGTGCATTCATCATCTGATGTGGATGACCTCAAAATCAAGGTGGTGCCTCATTTAGTCAAGCCGAAAATCAACGGGTTAATCAATAAACCGGTCAATGTTTCGGGTCGGGTTTAGAATGGACTCCGACTAAAACAAACACATAAAACATAAAAATAACAATACTTCTTAACTCACAGAATTATACTTAAATATTTTTATGTTTGCATAGCTCGAACTGGATTAACAACGATATGAATAGACGATTGATCGGTTGGTAAATAAACAACATTGGTCTCTTTTTTTGTGTAACTTGTATAATTAATCTAAAAACTGATACTACTTTCAACTATTGTTATTTACCGATATTAATACTAGTGAAAATGTTTATCTACCCATCATTATTAAAATTTAATTACATTGATTTTCAATTAATTATCAAAACCAATAAAGTACTACTAACATTCTCGGGTCTCTCAAAACAAATAGAATCTTTTCCATTCATCTTCTTTCTTGCTTTTACTTTTTCATCATATAAGGCTGACTCCAGTAAGGTGACTCAATCCCCCTCATTTTTCATATGCGTCATTTCTCTCTAAGCGACCTTCGGGCTATTGGGTGCTTTATAAGCGACCTACAATTTCAAAAAACATACCCCATGAAATAATACATATTTAATTAAATACACACAAACACACATAATAAACACCGACATTCGGTGCGTTGTACGCGATCGAAAGAAAAAAAAGTTGATCAATGAAGAGGCGTCGAAACCCCATGATAAGGAGGATCGATCACTGTCGATCTCTCCTCTTATTAGGCGGCCCCAACTACTCCCTCTCGCACTTTCCCACCATCAATGCCGGCCACACATTTGTAAATTAAATGTCGAGTCCTAAGACATTTCCAAGGTAGGTCCTAAAAAAATTGTAGTATCGTTTCTAAAAACTTTCAATGGCCAAAGTGGTTCCTGGGCACCACCTACTATACCCTTAGGTCCGCCTTTGATTATCTATCTATCCTAAAATAAAATTTTCACAAACAACCTAGTATTAGATTTGGAATCTTCAGCCACCATGTACTTTGATTCTATTATTCTACCAACACAACAGTATAAGTTTCTTCGACGTCTAGTATATGTCCTTTGTTGGGTCATCGTATTCTTTTGGCTTCATGCATAAACAACTAATTAAACGATACGTAATATTTTTTGTGTGTTCAAACTACGAGTTGGCTAATCAGTGTAATGGTTGGAAGCTTTCTTATGTTGTAGTTTCAGTAGATATGACTTATTACAAATTTTAAAGTAAAGTGTCACTAATCATCATTAGCTTTAAGACGAACGTTCAATCTTTGAGCACTACATATACAATATAGAAAGACGATTTGCACACTCCACTTTATTATTTGCCCTTCACAGGTACATATACAAGCGGATAAAGTAGGATGTTAACCTTGTACAAATATTTAATGTACTATTGGGAGTGTCTCAATCAATGTGAATGTGTCTGCAATCAATTCTTTATCCTTTATATAACAGGACTAAAATACACGTTGGTCCCTAAACTTGTTCTTACGCGCTCGCGATGGGACAAACAGGCGTTATCATCATTTGGAGGTCAAAACATGGGCTTTATATGCCAAACGTCCTTGACCAGTGCTTGCCGAGGTCAGCGTCTAATTTATGTTAGTTAGTCGAGGGTATTATATGAAAGGTTTATGGATATTTTTAATATGCGTATGACCGGACTCGAACTCGAGACTTTGGGATTGCACACATTCATTATGAGAGTTGATGTTAAAATAATTAATATATATATAAATGTTATTATTATTAATTATTTGTCGCGAAATAAAACTTAACGATAGTTAATATTTGACTACCGATCGTTAAATGCTACAAAACTAGAGATGAAATTAGTGGACAAGAAAGATCTAGAACCCCTCCTTGGGTACCATGGCCGGTCGTGGCTTCCTAAAGCCCAAGGGAGATCTTTTCGTGGTCACCAAGTTATTAGAAACTATAAATACAAACCCCTTGTATTCATAATTCTTAACCTTGGATCACTTAGAAACCTAATTTCTTCTCCTCTCCTCTCTCTTGGTTTGGCGATCGTACCTTCCCAGCAAGGATTCGATTTTTCCAACTCCAAGAAACAAGTGTTTGGTTTTATTTGTGATTCAAGAACCTAGCTTTTTACATCAAATCGATATTGAAATGCGTGTGTACAAGAACGAAGGACAAATACAATTGTGTTTGTGGTAAATTTTGGGTGTCGACTTCTTTGGGTCGATTTGTATTAAACCCTAAGTTAGGGTTTGGGTTTTTGTTCCTTGTTCTCGATATTGTGTGTTTTTCTTGAATTGCTAAAAGATGCATATTCTTTTATTAGGTTAATTCATTTGAAGTATTTTTCTACTACTTACGGCTGCATGCTTTGATAATGTTTACTTGTTTTTAATAATTGTTATGATTAGTAAAACCCAACAATGGCATCACGAGCCGTTAATATGTTGTAATTAATTACCGAAACACATAAAAGTTGAATCTTTGTGATTATTACATGCTTTTATTGGTTTCTAGGGTTTCGAAATTGAAACCATAATTTTTTTTAATATGGGTCGATTACCCTTTTAATTATTAATTAGGTTTTATTTTTTGTAAAACTTGTAGAAACCTTAGGATTGCATGTATATTATATGTGGTTTTAATGAATAATTGTTATGTGCCATGTATATGCGTATCTTGGGATTATAATTGTTATGAGGAATCCATGGTGGAACATGCTGTTTTGCCATGGATTATTGTTTTGATTAATTGTTAAGTGATATACACATGTTAATTAGTTTGATAAATATTAAATTGGGGAAGACCCCAATATATCTAATAATAATTCGTTATGTGCAATATGGTATATTATTAACTTTGTCTTACGCAATCGACTTGTCGATGTATGTGGCTCACTTGCACTGGTAGGTGAAAGCCCTAGTTAATGTATGCATGATTTCTACTAGAATTGTTTATTAGGTTTTTATCGAAATAATTATGCATGTGGCTAATTGTTTTTACATATGTTAATTGTTAAGTTATATGTATATTATTTGAGTTCGTTTTAATTTTTATTAAAGTACTTTTTTGTTTATATTGTATGATATGTTAGTAAGTAAAGAGGGTTTTTTATGAATAGAAAATTAAATGGACTAAATAATGGCGAAATTGATTTGTTTTTCTAAGTATTAAATCTTGAACTTTTAATCGACTGATGCGACTGTACTAAATGGTTAGAACGACTCACCCATTATAACAAACTGTGTGGGTCCCGGGAGGGTTCGACATTAAATTGTGACTCTAAAGAAGAAGGGTTATTCATAATATGCTTCGCGGTGACGGCTTCTCTGCCTTGTGAGTTATACTTGGAGCTACCTAGTATAACTATTCTATGTACGAAGCATCTTAGTGCAAAGTTGTAAGTTTCTCAACGCATCGATTAAAACTTTGTAGAATTTAATCTTAGCAATTAAAATTATAAGCAAGTTTTTTTATAAAATTTTATGTTATGAAGATGTATGCATGCTTCTTCATACATAAGTTTGATTACACGTCAAAAAATTGTACCCTTTAAATTTAAGTTTATGCCATCTAATGATATGAAACACTTGAAATTGTAATTTAGTTATGTGGGACCTTGAGCTAGATTACGATAACAAGGTGAATCTTTATGTTGTGTGAGACCTCGGCTTAAATAGGTTTCTAAATTAGACAACTTAATTAAGTTAGTTAGTGAGACCTATAACTTAGGGTATAAGATGGGATAAAAAACATGCTACGTTTTGCATAATTGTTTGGAAAAATTGTAAATCCCATTTTTTCTAGGAATTGAAAACTTGTTTGTCAATTATTGTTCTTCAACAATTACCTATTCTATACTTTCATCACTAGCAGATCAACTGATGTGGTGAAACTATGATAATGAGGGTCCTAGATTCAAGAAAAATTCTATGGTTAATATGAATATTGACCTAAGGGTATTTTATTTTCTTGAATGGTTGAATTATCAAAAGTACTAACTTTTGAACTTTTATTTTCTGTAGAAATGGCTCAACCGAATCTCTTTGCACTAGCCTGCATCGTTCAAATCCATGTTTGATCGCGAAAAATTATTGTGACACAAATTTCAATGATTGGTATGTGAACTCAGAATTTTCTTGAGGGTTGCCAAAAGACTAGATTATTTGACTACGCCTTGTCCTCCGAACTGCGGTTGGTTCTCTCTTCTCTGAAGCACGAGCTGCATGGCAAAGCGAGAATGATAAACATAATGAGGTCGCCTGCGTTATGCTCGGGAGTATGACTTCAAACTTGCAAAAACAGTTTGAAAATTACTTCCCACAAGACATGCTCACCGAACTTATTCGGTTTTTTGAGACACCTTATTCTTGTAGAGCATGATCGATAGATGTGATTTGCAAGCAAGGGGCGAAACACCTTGGCCCCATGTCGGAAATGATGAGTTACATGGACCGCTCGGGAGACTCAATTCGTCTACCCTAATGACATACAAATTGGCCTTAACAGCGATCCCTTAACAAGGAGTTTGATGGTTTAGATGCGCAATTACAATATGAAGTACGGGGAAGGCAGTTAGTGAGGTACATGCAATGCTCATTGACTACGAAAAAGGTTTGCCCAAAAGCTACCCTACGGTACTTGCTATTCAAAAGGGTAGGATTTCTAAGCCTAATAAGCGCTAGCGAACAAGAAAGGGAAAGGTAAGGGTAAAGTTGATAAGGGAAAACAAGTTATGGCTTATCAACAAGAACCCAAAAAGTACCCCCTAAAGAGACAATCCTAAAAGGATCGAGCTTGTCATCCTGCACTAAGGTAGGACCTTTGGAAGAGGAGCTGTCCACTCTACCGATGAGTTGCGATGCTAAGAGGTATAAAAATCTTTGGTCTTGTTGCTAGCACTTAGTACTCTTTGATGATAGAATTATTCCTAGGTATATGATCTCTGGATGTGGTATTCACATTTGTAATATACTGCGAGGGACAGAGGTGCAAGAGGCTTCGCTATGGACAACAATACCTGCACGTGGGTAATGGAGCACATGCAGGTGTTGAAGCTATAGGAACGTTTGATTTAGTTTTACCTTCGGGTTTAGTAATGTCTTTAAACGATTGTCATTAGGCGCCTTCTATAATTAGGGTTAATGCGTTTAAGCTTCCTTGTTGAAAGATATTGATTTTATTCATACATTCTTGATTATGGAATTTCGGTTTCTTTAAATGATGTTTTTTACTTTAATGTTATTCCAATAAATGGTGTGTTTGAAATTGATTTGCATGATAATATGATTGATAAAAATAATTCGTTTTAGAATCAATAATAAAGAATCAAAAGTGATTTGGATTCTTCATATCTTTGCATTGTAGACTTTTCACATAGGCAGAAAGCGTATGCAAAAATTTGCAACGATGGGCTTTTGCAAGATATCAATGATGAATCATTTGATAAATGCGAATCTTGCATATCTGGGAAGATGACCAAGAAACCTTTAACAAATAGTTTAGAAAGGGCCGATCTTCTTGGTGTATACATCTTGACTTATGTGGACCACTAAGACATGTGTCAGGAAGGGTGCTAGCTACTTCTTAACCTTCTGATGATTTAGGTCATTATGGTTATGTTTATTTACTTAAACATAAGCATGAAGTCTTTGAAACATTTAAGGTTTTCAAAAGTGAAGTAAAATTGCAACTAGGAAAGAAGATTAAAGCTCTTCGATCCGATAGAGGTGGTGAATATTTGAGCCAAGAGTTTAAAATTATCTTCTTTGAGTGTGGGATTGTCCTGCAGACTCACTTCTCCATATACTCCACAAAAAATGGTGTATCGAGAGAAGAAATCATACATTGTGGGACATGGTGCGATCAATGTTTAATCTTACTTATCCTTTTGGGATTATGCTTTAGAAGCTGTTGTTAGCATTTTGAATATGGTTCCAACTAAGAAGGTTGATAAGACTCCTTATGAAGTGTGGTATGTGAAAGCTCCCAATTTGTCTTACTTAAAAGTATGGGGTTGTGAGTTTGTTAAGCGTGACTCGGTGATAAGCTACAACAAAGATCTGATAAGTGTATCTTAAGTAGGATACCCAAAGGAAACTATGGGTTACTACTTTTTACTTTCCACACGAAAACAAAGTAATTGTTGCTAGGTATGGAGACTTCCTTGAAAGGGATCTCATATCTCATCAATTCATTAGGGAGAGTTTATGATCACGGAAGATGATCAGAAGATACATCACCTTACGAAAACACTAGCCAACCTCAAGTAGAACCTGAGTCACGAGTGTTCCACGAAGTTGAAGTGGTTCCCATTCATAGATATGCAAGGGCTTCTGAGCGTGCACTGGCGTTTATGTCTTAACGTAGAAGTGAGAAAATATGTTAGGGGATCTTGGTGAACCTGCTAACTATAAGGTTGCTATGATGAGTCCTGAAAAGGATAAATGGCAAGTCGCAATGAATGGGAAATGAAATCCATGAGAGATAACGAAGTCTGGATAGAGGTTGACTTACCTCCAAATGCTAAGGTAGTGGGAAGTAAGTGGCTCTATAAGATAAAAAATGACATAGATGGCAATGTACACACCTATAAAGCTTGTCTTGTAGCTCAAGGGTTTACTCAAACTTTTGGGATAGACTACGAGGAGACATTTTCTCCTGTAGTAGACATTAGAGCTATTAGGATTCTTATAGCCATAGCTGCGTACTATGACTATGATCGAGATATGGCAATGGATGTCCAAAGCTGCTTCTAGCGGTCGCCTAGATGAGGACATCTATATGGCGCAGCCTAAAGGGTTTGTAAATCCAAAATTTCCAAAGCGTGTATGCAAACTTCAAAGATCCAGTTATGGATTGAAGCAAGCATCAAGGCAATGGAACAAGAAGTTTGATGAAGAAATCAAGAATTTTGGTTTCACTCAAAATTTTGATGAGCCATGTGTATATCACAAAGCTAGTGGGAGTAATGTTACTTTCCTTATTTTATATGTCATTGACATATTGATCATGGGAAAAGACATTCCAAGTTTGCAAGATGTAAAGTCTTATCTTGGAAAGTGCTTTTCTATGAAGGATTTTGGGGCGCACATTTATTCTAGGAATCAAGATCTCTGAGATAGATCAAGGCGATTGATTGGACTAAGTCAAAGTACTTACATCGATAAAATATTGAAGAGATTCAATATGCAAAATTCCAAGAAGGGATATTTGCCGATGCAAGTTGAACATGGCTTAAGTGGTGAATATATGGCGTCAACACACGAAGAGGTAGCACACATGAGAAAAGTTCCTTATGCTTCGGTACGTAGGATCTATCATGTATGCTGTGAGATGTACAAGGCCTGATGTGGCGTTTGCACAAAATATTACCAGTCGATATCAACGGAGATCAGTGTGAAACAACGACATCTTTATAGAACATTCTTAAGTGTCTAAGGGCTACTAAAGAAATGTTTCTAGTGTATGGTGGGAATCGGATCTGAGAACTTGGCGTTATAGGTTTTGCAGCGTGTCTTTACAAGCTGATAAAGATGATAAGAAGTCTCAAATGGGATATGTCTTTGTAAGTAAATGGAGGGCGGTTATTGGAAGCAAGAAGCAAAATACGGCGCAATGTCTATTATAGAAGCGAGTACATAAGCGCCCGAGAAGGCGATGGAAGGCTTTGTTTGGATTAGGAAATTCATTTGGGGACCGGAGTAATGCCCTCAAGTCGAATTACCTTTAAATGTGTATTGTGACAACTTCTGCTGCGATAACATTTGCCAGAGCACAGGTCATGAAGGGCGAGACATTTTCGGCGATATCACTATGTTAGAGAACAAGTCGAAATAGGTGAAATTAATCTACCAATGTTCATACGGATGATAATGCAGGTGATCCTTTCTGAAGCCTTTGCCAAAGGAAAAACTTCGCGACCATCTGATGGGATAGGACTTCGTTTAACTAGTAGTTTCATGCAGATCTGTGATTAGTATTTGGATAAAGGATGTTATGAACAAATATTATTTTAATGAAATAAAATAGTTGTTTATGTTTATTTTTCATTTTCTTAATATTATATCCTATATTTGCATGTTTAATCCGTGAATGACTTATGTTATTCTAAACATTCCGTTGTCGATCAATGATGTGGGAATGTCATTGAATTAAGACAAATCGAGTTTTAATAGAATATACTTAAAGTATATTGATGCATTGGACATACTAGATTCACATGATATTCAATGAATTGAATATAGGGCCAGATCCCACTTAACATGATTATACTTTATGGATCTTTGTCATTAAGTAAATCATGAAATGTTTATCCTCGGACTTGAGATACAGATAAGCTATTATAAATGTAGTACACTTGTGTGAGATAGTCTGCGCTATCGTGGCGGTAGTATTTTGTGAGATAGTCTAAATAAGGACTATTTTTGAAGTGTTACAAAGTTCATGAGTTATGCTTGTAGTCAAGAGAATTTGTTCCTTTGAATTTGTTTCAAAGCATAATACTATTTTGGGCCCATCGTAGGGTTGACAAGATGTTTGTATGGCCATACCCAAGATCAATTTTGTTGGGAAATTCACTTTAGGGAGTTAATACTTATAGTCTTCACGATTGAATGCTGATAGTGATATTAGAAAAGTATTAACTAGTTGCTTAGCGATAGTGCAAAAGTTAGTATCTTGATAGTGTTGAGTTTGTATTGATCTATATTAAGTATGTGGTGTAAAGGTGTGTAACTGACATATCTTCTATTCTAATAGAAGATATGATATACTAATGCATAGTTATCTATGTAGGGATCTCCAGTGTATAAAAGGAGATCTTAGCTAGGTTAATCATATACATACTCTAAGTCGTCTTAAGAAAAGCTTCAAGGTTGTAAACCCTAGTACTAGGAGAGTACTCGTATTACTTATCAATAATATTGAAATTTGGTGTTATTTGTGTTTACTTTAATCTTCTAAAATACATTCAAGTAGATTCCGCATACTTGTGTGTATCTACAACAAAGTTTATCATTGTTGTTTTGGAACCATCCAACAACTTTAAGTTAAA
>OU343220.1:235086285-235131226 GCA_910596185.1 Chrysanthemum makinoi | reverse complement strand
GGTGGGAAAGTGCAGAGGGAGTAGTTAGGCTGCCTGCAATAAGAGGAGAGATCGACTAGGTGATCGATCCTCCTTATTGTGGGGTTTCGATCGCCCTTCGATTGATCAACTTTTTTTTTTCTTTCGATCGTGTACACGACCGAATGTCGTGTGTTTATTATGTGTGTTTGTGTGTATTTAATTAAATATAAAAGGTATTTTTGTGGGGTATGTTTTTTGTAGTGTAGGTCGTCTTACTGGGGCACCCAATCGCCTGAAGGTCGCTGGAGAGAGAAAGCTGACGTGGCAGGAAAAATGAGGGGGATTGAGTCTCCTTACTGGAGGCAGCCTTATATGATGAAAAAGTAAAAGCAAGAAAGAAGATGAATGGAAAAGATTCTATTTGTTTTGAGAAACCCGAGAATGTTAGTAGTACTTTATTGGTTTTGATAATTAATTGAAAATAAATGTAATTAAATTTTAATAATGATGGGTAGATAAACATTTTCACTAGTATTAATATCGGTAAATAACAATAGTTGAAAGTAGTATCAGTTTTTAGATTAATTATACAAGTTACACAAAAAAAGAGACCAATGTTGTTTATTTACCAACCGATCAATCGTCTATTCATATCGTTGTTAATCCAGTTCGAGCTATGCAAACATAAAAATATTTAAGTATAATTCTGTGAGTTAAGAAGTATTGTTATTTTTATGTTTTATGTGTTTGTTTTAGTCGGAGTCCATTCTAAACCCGACCCGAAACATTGACCGGTTTATTGATTAACCCGTTGATTTTCGGCTTGACTAAATGAGGCACCACCTTGATTTTGAGGCTGGGTCCGCCACTGTAGATGATGAATGCACGTGAACGTGTTTTGGCAGTCCACACGGTTTTTTTTTTTTTTTTGAAAGGTATATTTCATTAGAAACTCGCCAAACCCACGAACCGGGGCGGCCCAAGACAGCAAAACAAACTACATGATAATAAATTTACACCAATTGTCCCAAGTCAAAGAAGCCAATTTAGCTCTATTCTTGGCCCAAAGGAATCCCAACACTTTCACTTCACCGAAGATGTATTCCATTTTAGCCTTCTTCTGTTGGAACTTGAGGTTATTCCTCGCTTTCCAAATGCTCCAACACCCAATGATAATGATGCCATAGAAAATGTCCTTGGCTTTCCCTGATAACCCGACATAGTTGTGAGCTTCCAAGAGATCTCTGAAAGAGAAAGCGAACAAGTTTTGAATATTGCACCACGACGAGATGTGTTGCCAAAGAACCGTGGAGACAATACAACCCGAGAAGAGGTGATCCACAGTTTCATCAACATCTCCACATAGCGGACACGAAACATCCGAGACATGAATGTTCCTATGACTTAGAGCAATGGCCGTTGGAATCCTTCCCAACATAGCCCTCCACCCGAAGATGTTGCATTTTTTCGGAATCCATTTACACCACTCGAAGACATTAGAGTAACTACAATCCGGATCAGCTTGCATAACCTTCCTAACAGCGCCAACCGAAAATCTACCGTTGCCAATCCCAATCCAAGTCCATTTGTCCATGGAGTCCGAGAGAACAACAGACCCTAACAAGGAGTTAAGGACCTGCCATTCATCTAACTCCTCGTCAGAAAACACCAACCTTTTCCATTTCCAATTACAATGAAAACCAGCGACCGTCTTGATAAGTCTGTGACTAACGTTACATCTTTTATACTCGTCTAATTTGAAAAGACGAGGACAAACGTCCTTCAGCGGCATGTTAAGAACCCAAGGATCTATCCAAAAAGAGATGATATTCCCGTTTCCAACCTTCCCTTTAAAACATCTTCGAAGAGGCAACCCCATAACCATCGTTCTCGACAAGACTTTAGAGATATTACTCCAAACACCGTTCAAAACTTTACGGGAGGGAAGAAAATCCCAGCTTCTACTTGTAATGTGGAAAGCTTCAATGACCCTACACCAAAGACTTTCCCTATCAGTTTTAAACCGCCATCCCCATTTGGCTAACAAAGCCGCGTTACTGGTCCTCAGATTACACAAGCCAAGACCCCCGTACTTTTTCGGCTTACAAACACGATCCCAAGCAACCCAATGAATCTTAGCAACCTCCTTCGTACCTCCCCATAGAAATCTGCTCATAAGAGACTCTAAGTCTTTAATGACTTGGCACGGAGCTTTATAGATAGAGAAGTAATATAGATGAGGATTTCCAAAACCGATTTGATAAGAGTCACTCTTCCACCAATAGATAAACAATTAGCCTTCCATTTCGAAAGCCGATCCTCAAACACGTCGTAAACAGGTTTCCAATTATTAATACGATTCATGTTTGCCCCTGCAGTAATACCTAGATACTTGAAGGGTAACGCACCAGCTTTACACCCCACAAAGTTCGCTTTATCAACCACTTCCGCCTCACTCACACCGATCCCATACAAGCTGGACTTTGAAAGATTGATTTTTAAGCCCGAGCACAAGTAAAAGCAACGAAGAATTCTAACGACATTACCAATGAACTCCTCGGACCATTCTCCTATGATTATTGCGTCGTCCGCGAAGAGGAGATGAGAGATAACCGGACCCCCGTTAGGCGTTTTAATACCAGTAATCAAACCATCCTCTTGTGCCTTATTGAGAACACACGACAAAGCTTCCATAACAATCAGAAAAAGAAAAGGGGAGAGTGGGTCCCCTTGACGCATACCTTTACCGAATTGAAATTCAAAGGTTGGGGAGCCGTTCACCAATACAGACGAACGCGCCGAGCACAGCACTCCTCTGATCCATTTGCACCATAACTGAGAAAAACCCATCTGAGATAAAATGTCGATGACAAAATTCCAGTTAACATTGTCGAATGCCTTCTCGAAGTCAATCTTGAGAATAAAGGCTCTCTTCTTGTTCTTTTTACACCAAGTGATAGTTTCGTTGATGATCATAGGCCCATCAAGAATAAATTTGTCCCTTAGGAAAGCCGATTGAGAAGATGAAATCACCTTACCCAATACCGTCTTAAATCGGTTAGCCAAGATTTTAGAAATCGTTTTGCTAATGATCCCCACGAGACTAATGGGTCTATAATTATTTAACTCCACTGAATCACAGCCTTTAGGAATCAAGGCAATAAACGATGTTCCGCACCCCACACTTATATCCCCATTACAATAAAAAGAATCCATAATACTTGCAAAATCGTGAGCGAACAAGTGCCAAAATTTTTTGATAAACCTCATATTGAACCAGTCAGGACCAGGAGCTTTGTCCTCCCCACAACCAAACACAGCCTCTTTGATTTCCGAAGTCGAAAACCTTTCGGATAAAACTTCCACGTCGGTTTCAGGCAGTTTCTTAATGTTCCAACAATGCAATTTAGGCCTAATTATGAAATCCTCCCTAAAGCGGTTTCTGAAGAAGTTAAAAACCTCTTTCTTGATCAAAGAAGGTTTGGTCACCCAAGACCCATCTATCAATAAGCCCGGAATGTTGTTACTCGCCTTTCTACAATTCACAATCCCATGAAAGAACCTAGAGTTCTCATCACCATCTAGAGCCCATTTAACTCGAGACCTTTGCCTAATATCTGAGCGTTTATCAGCCTCCAATTCTTTGAGAATCTTTTTACTCTCCACATAAATCCACTCTTCTTCCTCCGAAAGACCTCTTGATTCCATGAGAAGTTCAAGACCCTCAATATCCGTATTGGCAGCCCCTTCCAATTCCGTACATTCATTCAACATATCAACCTTCCACTTTCTAATATTGTTCCTGATGCGAGCAAACTTTTTCATTAAAAGGACATCCGGTTGAGCCCCTCCGTCTTCGACACAACTAGCCGAACACACCGCTTCCTCAAAACCCCCCTTAGAGAGCCAAGAATTAAAAACTCTAAAGGGTTTGGGTCCAAAATTACGGGAGACAATAGAAAGCAAGAGAGGACAATGATCTGAGTGAGGACTCGCCAAAGCTCTTAAACAAGCCTCCGGCCATTTGTTAAAGAATTCAACACAAACCAAAATTCTATCAATTTTACTCAATTTCTTCCCATAGTCCCGGATGCAAGTAAACTTCCTACCATTCATAGAATATTCCTTCAGCCCGCAATTGTAAATAAAAGAGTTAAAGTTCCTAGCACAGGAACTTTTGAAGACCGAACCCAGTCTTTCCTCCGGAGTACGAACTGCATTGAAATCCCCCAACAGAACCCACATACCAGCTGTAGATAAAACAAGAGACTCGATGGACGACCAAAGCTCCTGTTTAACAGCGACACCTTGGGGCGCGTACACATTCATAATGTTGACAGTTTCATTACTACCCTTCAATTTCCCAGAAACAAGAAGGAAGTAACGGCCCTTAATTGATGCGAATTGAGAAAACAAACCCTTATCCCACATACATAATAAACCCCCTGAATTACCGACCGAACCCACATATTCCTTGTCAAAATTGAGATTACCCCAGATTCTTTTCCCATCAAATTGAGATAAATCCCCTGCCATAGTTTCTTGCACGGCCAAAAAATCCACACCGTGATGAAACTTCATCTTACTAAGACTCATCTCCCATGCTTTTACTTAACCATTCTTATGATTAATTTATTTATTTACTTAATTACAACTAATTGATTTTAGCTTAGCTTGTGTTGACTGTTGACTAAACCTCTTTCTTCCATCTTTCAAAATGCATGAACCTTTGGTTGCAGATATTGTTTTTTATAATAATAATAAGAAGAAGAACGATGTTTAACTTTGTTTAGTGACTCAGTGTTGAATGTTCTAGTGCCATTTTTGTTTGATATCGCTAAACAATTAACACAGTTCATTCATACTTTAATATCTTGACCATTGAAATTTCAACATCGTATTTATGCACAATGACAAAGTTGTAAGGCCGCCTTTGTTTCACATTATGAAAGTGAAATATGTATAAGGAATTACGTATAATATAAAGAACTTAAAACTTGAAGAAACTCTGGAAGATATGAAATTTAAGGAAATTATAATCCGTAAACCACCAAGTATTTGGTTATAGTAAACCGAAATCCGCTAGCATAACATTTTGGCTATATTTGGTAACGAGTTTATAAGGGGTTGAACCTTTAAAATAAGTTGGATTATGAAATAAGCCTTGTTTGTCACACGGCACATAACCAATAAGCCATAAGCCATTAAAAACAGGTTTATAGGGGCTTATAGCTAGTCAAATTACTTAAATATCATTCAAAATATAAATGAATTATCACGTATAAGCTAAAAATATATGTAAATTTAATTTGATATATTTTTATGCGATTTTACACAGGCTTATGAAGGCTTATGGCTTAAAATAAGTCATAAGCCTCCATAAGCCCATAAAACGGGTTATAGGGGCTTATAACTAGTTAAATTACTTAAATATCCTTCAAAATATAATGGATTATCACGTAAAAACTAAAATAATATATGTGAATTTAATTTGACATATTTTTATGCGATTTTACATTAATAAGCTTCAGCTCCAACTAATTCGCCAAACAGATTTATAAAATATAAGCTTCAGCTTTCGGGTTATAATATAAGCCTCAGCCCATCCCACGTCAAACATACCCTTTATGTTAGTCTTTTGCACAACTATTTGACGTAGCAACTTTGCGCGAGTATTATGCTAATATATTTCACGCTCACGTCCATGCAACTTTGTCTTCAAGACCATCAACTAACAAGTTCGGTGATAGAACCCATGGTTACCAAAAGAATAAATACGCGAAAAATTAAGCTACAACCGAAGCTAGTCAATAATTTAATATATAATGTCATAAAATAGACATGTATTTTCTCTAATGGACCATTTTAGTACTTAAACTTTTTTAGGACCGTTTTAGTTACTAACGTACTTTTGGTAGACCAAAATAGTTATTATTTTTCTGTTTTCTTAACCAGGAATCGGCATAAATCGGCATAACCAATAAAGTTGTCTAACGTTGCATAAATTACATTCGAATGTTGACATGTTCTTGCGGGTTTGTTAAAAAGAAGCGGAAAATCTTATATTCCCATACTTCTTTCTTTTTGACCCGTTTCTATAGCACATCAACAAAAAATATCAAACACGACAACATTGTGTAACTTATACCACATTAGAAAAATTGACCGGTTATACCGATTCCGGGTTGAAAAATTAGAAACCAATAAAGTATTTTGGTTCATTGAAAGTGCATGTCATAACTAAAGCGGTCTAATAAAAATTTTGACTTATGAAATGGTCTATCATAAAGTACGATAACATAACAGCGAACAATTGTCCCAAGAATCGTTTAGAGTGTTAGCAAAATTCCTTGTGAAACAAGTGAGTCACTTGAACGCCCAGGTAATAATACTACCTCCGATTTTTGTCAGTTTTGACTTTGGCCGGTCTTTCTGTTAACATTATATATTTATTTGTTTATATAATACTTGATGAAAGTTATACCAAATGAAAATACATTTAAAACCAAATACATTCATATATTTTTCATCAAGTATTATATAACACAAACAAAAATAATTATGGTCAAAGTTGAAGAATAAATACTAAAAAAATCAATATAGGACAATAAAAATGGGACGGATGGAGTAATAATTAATTTTTAATTTTTTTTTCTTTTTTTTTTTAATATAATAATATAACACCAACACTTATATTAACACATAAAACTGTACATAACATATATCATTCGTCTTGACCCGTACATGATCAAAATGGGTCAATATGGGCAAGAATGGCACTATGCCAAACACCCTTTAAGCTATAAAGAAACTACTTATCTACTTGATTATCACATAACCGTAAGTTTATATGTTCATACACAAAAGCGTACAACCTAGGGCGTTTCTTGGTAAGAGAAGGCTCATTACCCAAGTATCCCACCGAGGTCTAGTTCTCGGTCTTCGTACCCTTCGTAGCACTACCACTAGCTTCACTTATAACAAGTACAACAAAGCAACGTAAGCACAATGCTTAGTGAGATAACATATAAAAGATACTAATCATAACATGGCATAATATTATGGTTGCTGCTTAGAGACAATGAGTACTTGTTTGTTATTATACACTAGTCCCCACTAAGGACGTGAACCCATATTGGTTCAATATAATTGAAAATGATCCACTTAGGACGTCTAAGTCATATACTCCATGACTTTGAGCCGCTATAAACACTGGTCATCCACTTAGGATGTCTAAGTCTCATTTTACAAAATGAGATGCTAATAAGGCTCGGTCGTCCACTTAGGACGTCTAGGCTCTCTTTTAGAGCATGTCATGACATAATAATACATGTCGTCCACTTAGGACGTCTACACCCTTCTTTCGGGTCGTAAAGCATATATTTATGCAAATCGTCCACTTAGACGGCTAATTTAGCTGTGTTTCCCACTTAGGACGCTATACAAATAATATTGTAATATTTAGAATGAAAATACTTAACTAAATCCAAACGGGTCATTTGGGGCTGTTTTTGACCCTCTAACATATATCACATATAAACTTTTCATATGTAAGTTATTTAAGCACACAATATATAATTACAACACTATATACTTCGTAACACAAGTATATTACGTGAACATGAACGGGAGCACCACAAATAGAGTGGCACATTAACGAGTTATTAAGGACCCGTTTCTACACTTAAATATGTTACTTACCTTAAAGCCGCTTGAATGGAATCACGAGCTTCCTAAAGACGTCTCCGGTTAACACTTATAACCTAGGAACACATAATTTATATTAAGCTCATTAGGAACTTGATAAGACTTATCATAATAAGCTAATAAGCCATAAGGGGGTGTTTGGTTCGTGGCTTATATAACCACATCAACATGGTTTCTGAAAATTAACACCATAAAATGGTGTTATAGCACCTTAATAAGGTACCCATCACTTATCTAATCAATTCTACATGATTACTAGTATACTTGGTGATTTCTCAAAAATCATAATTTCACATAATCATGTAAAATTCTATGATAACCCCATAAATGGCACAAAGATATAAACTTTAGGCTTTACCCACAACTAGGAAGCCATGACATACAAATTTAACAACAAGACATGATCTTTACCTCAAATTGGATGGTGGGAACCCTAGCTTATTCGTTTATAAGCTTATGTGAGGTGAAACCTTGCCCAATACTTGCTTAAAATTAATATTGGATCAAACCCTAGCTTGATATGATGTTGGTGTAGATGGTCGGAAAGGAGTGGAAATTCTGGAATTTTTTTGGTTAACCGAGAATGATATTCATTTGATATAATTTCAAATTTGACTACTTGGCAAGTTTAGTCCCTGAAAGGTTGGGATGTTACAACTCTCCCCCACTTATTCGGTTTGTATCCTCACAAACCATTCCGATAAAAGCGGGTAGTATTTAATGAGTTCCTCTTCGGGTTCCCATGTATACTCTAACCCCTTTTTGTGCTTCCATCGACTTAAAGTAGGAGGACCTCTCTTTTTTTGAGTTTCTTGACCATGGTGTCAACGATCTCTACCAGCTCTTCAACGTAGCCAAGTTTCTCATCAACTACTATGTCCGCTAGAGGGACATACTCTGCCTTATCTGCCAGACATTTTCGTAGCTGAGACACGTGGAAAGTATTATGGATGTTGTTTAACTCCTCTGGTAACTCAAGTCTGTACGCTACCTTTCCAACTCTGTCAGTTATTCGGAATGGACCAATGTACGTGGTCCTAGCTTTCCACGCTTTCTGAACGGATAACGCCTTCCATGGAGAAACCTTCACTAACACGATCACCGACCTGAAATTCTATCGGTCGTCTCCTCTTGTCCGCATAGGACTTCTGTCGATCCTGGGCCATCTTAAGCCTTTCTTTGATCTGATCAATCTTTTCATTCATCTGTTGGACAACATCAGAACTGGCTAATTCTCTTTGTCCAATCTCACCCCAACATATAGGAGTTCGACATTTCCTTCCATACAACATCTCGTATGGAGGCATCTTAATACTGGAGTGGTAACTGTTATTGTACGAGAATTCTGCTAGCGCTAAGTACTTATCCCAACTACCACCGAAGTCAATAGCACAGGCTCGAAGCATATCTCTGAATGGTCCTTTCACTTTGACCATCTGTCTGTGGATGATAAGTTGTGCTAAAATGGACACAAGTACCTAGATTCTCTTGAAATTTCTGCCAGAATCTAGAAGTAAATCTGATATCTCTATTTGATACTATAAAGACTGGTACTCCATGTCGCCACTACTACTTCGCGAAGATACAACTCCGCGAGAGCTTTCGAGGACATCAATTCCTTAATAGGAAGGAAAATCGCACTCTTTGTTAAACGATCTACAATCACCCATATAGCATCATGCTGACGCGGTGTCTTGGGTAATTTCGTGATAAGATCCATAGTAATCCTTTCCCATTTCGACACAGGAATCTCAAGAGGTTGTAGCTTACCATAAGGTGTTGATGTTCTACCTTAACTTGGAGACAAGTAAGACACTCTCGACATATTTTTACAATGTCTCTTTTCATACCTGGCCACCATAACTGGTTTAAGATTATAATACATCTTGGTGGCACCTGGGTGAATGGAATATTTTGACTTATGAGCCTCATCAAGCAACAACTTTTTGAGCTCTTTATCATTCGGTATCCATATTCTACCGAAGCGTGTTCTGAGCCCTCGTGAGTCCACAACTAAGTTGTGCACCTGACCCACAAGCCGCTCCGAATTTACATCGCCATTTTCCCATGCTTGATGCTGAACTGATTTAATATGCTCATAAAAGTCTGGGGTAATCACCATCTGAAGTGATTTGACCAATAAGGAGTCGTGCCTTGTTTTACGGCTCAAGGCATCTGCTACAATTGGCTTTCCTAATGATAAAGGATTTCACAATCATAGTCCTTGACTAGATCTAACCAACGTCGTTGCCTCATGTTGAGGTCACACTGATCAAAGAAGTATTTGAGGCTTTTATGGTCGGTAAAGATCTTGATCTTTACACCGTAAAGGTAATGCCTCCACAGTTTTAAGGCAAGGACTACGGCCACTAGCTCTAAATCATGAGTAGGATATTCTTCCTCATGTTTCTTAAGCTGTCTAGAGGCATAGGCGATGACTCGACCTCTCTGCATAAGAACACAGCCGAGGCCATTAGAAGATGCATCACAATAAACTTTGAAATCATCATTGTCATCTGGCAATACTAAGACTGGAGCCTGACTTAACTTCTGTTTAAGAGTCTGGAAGGCGACTTCCTTATCCTTATCCCACTCGAAAATTACATTCTTGCGGGTGAGCTCATATTTAAGAAGCAATCTTTGCTAAATCTTGGATAAAACGGCGAGTAACCCGCAAGTCCAAGAAATGATCTAATTTCGGTGGGTTTTTGGGGTCGCTCCCAATTCATGATGGCACTGATTTTAGCTGGATCTACTTTAATGCCCTCACTATTTATGACATGCCAGAGAAATTGAACTTCTCGGAGCCAGAATTCACACTTCGAGAACTTAGCATAAAGCTTTTCTCGTCTTAACATGCTGAGGACTTGGCGCAATTGGGTTTCGTGATCACTAGCTGATTTGGAATAAATGAGGATATCGTCAATAAACACAATAACTGATTTATCTAACATCGGACGACAGAACCGATTCATTAGGTCCATAAAAAGTGCTGGGGCATTCGGCAAACCCAATGGCATAACTATAAACTCATAATGACCATATCTAGTCCGGAAAGCTGTCTTCGGGATATCTTCTTCCCGAATCTTTAACTGATGATATCCAGATTTGAGGTCTATTTTTGAAAAGAAACTTGTGCCCTGTAGCTGATCAAATATGTCACAATTCTCAATTTCCGGTCATTTCTCACATTTACTATTTCATCGTTTATCATAAACTAGGTTTACAAATATTAAATTCACGTAACCTTAGGGGTTTAGTTGCGAATTCATGAACAATCATCAAGGACATTTCATATAGACTAGGTTTAGTCTACATTTCATTAGCATCATTGTCATCATATTAGTTCATGCATGATTTTGCATTTTACATTAAACACGTCATTTTTATATTAAATAAACGCTATCGCGTAATTAATTATTTTGAACAATTGATCCGATACTTCCAAAAATTATCCCGATATATTTTTATACTCATATTAAGATTTTAAAAATAATATTATTAGTTTACCCGGTGTTTTAAATTTATTTCGTATATAAATTGTTATATTTATATATTACGACGGTTTTCTTAAATATACACTATAATTATCATTTTACTCAAATTTTGCAAAAAATGTATTTTTATAATTTTTATGACTTCAATATGTTTTATTTTGACCCGTTAAAATTTATTTTTAGTTAACGCTATCTTACAAGCTTAAATATATATTTAATTACTCAACTATACTTACAATATACACTTAATCTACATCTAAATACTTAATAATAAAAAAATGTATTCCCTAGCAACTAAAACACCCTTGTCGACAACAAGGGTGACTCACACTCTAAAATTGATAAATATCCTATACATATAATGTATTTTACTTGCAAACACTACACATACACATTCATATCTCAAGTGCAAAAGCAAAAACCATTTTCTTTCCTCTCTTCTCATCTAATAACCGGCCACTATAGTGATCAAGAAGGAGTTTACCAAAAATTTTCTAGTCAAGTTTATTACAATCTAGATACACTCTTAGTTAAGGTTTTGAAATTAAAACCTAGGGTGTTAGGATTAAACCTTTGTTCACTTCACCTCATCAAGTCACTAGTAAGCATCTCATATTCATGTTCATATTTCATATCTATTTTGTGTTCATTTCATTATATTTAAGAAAACATGCAAGTCATATTGATGTCTATACCACTTTTTATTGTTTTAAGTGTTATAAATATATATTCATCATCCTATAATTACTCCTTGAAACATATCACTTTTGGTGATGTCTAGGAACCCATGACACCCTAAGAAGGTGTATGGTAGGATTAGAATAGCTTCGAGTTGTTTTGAATTGGTTATCCCTTGAAACATAGGTTTTTTGCGCGTGAAAAACTCATTTCGACAACTTATTTTAGAGGTCTGATATTGTTTTGAAAATCTGGAAAATCCGACAGTTTGTAAAATATTTTGGGCTAGCTATTTAGAAAATACACTTTAAAACGAAAATGTGGCCGCTTGAACGGATTAAAACGGAGCTATAACGAAGAAGTTATGAATTTTTCAAGTTAGGCGACGGAAACTATAAAATTCTGAAATTTCAGCATATTACATCCACTTTTTACGAGTCAAAAATGAGACTTAGGCGTTATAAAATGTGTCGATTTATCAAAAATATATATGTTACTTTGATACAGTCTAACATTTGGAGAAAAACTAAAAACGATTTTGGAGAACAAAATTATACATTTGGAGAACTAAAGATTTTGGAGAACAAACATTTTTCTATTAGAACTACGGCAAAATTGACCATGGAGGGTCGTTTTTAACAAAAATGGAGTACATTTTCTTATAAAAATGATGTCTTCTAGTAAAAGTAAGTTCGCCTAGCATATTTTCCAAAATGTCCAACCGTTCATCAAGCGGAGTTGTAACGAATAAAATACGGTCGCTTAAACTTTGCCGGAAACCACCCTAAAACGATATTTTGGACACAAGTACCATACTTTACCTATATTTTTCTCCATGATCGAGACCTCTAGGATGAAAACTTAAATGCTAAAACTTTGAGATAATGATACAAGCTTTCCCCAAACCGTTGAGTTCGTTTCCTAACAATCGACGTGCACCATTTTACGACTAGCTTTTCAAGGCCGTTTTGTCACTTTCATGAAATTTTCAATGACATTATTTTACGACGAAAAGTTATAATTTCATAATAAATCACTAAACGATTATCGTAGGATGTTGATTCAACGTATATACTTGTAAAGTATTTTATAAACATGACGAGATGTCATAAACATATATTTCGACGATAAATTCTATTTTCAAAAAGGTACAAGTGGTATATATTACATATGGATTTGCATGTTTCACGACATATTAGAGCACATCATTTATTTTATTCATGATTTACATTAGAACATATCATTCATTAATAGGTCGCGTTAGAGAGTTTCCGTCTCATTTCTGTGCATCCACTTTGTCATCGTAATACTACTGCAATCATATCAGGTGAGTTCATACCCCGCTTTTACTCGTTTAAATTCTTACAAACTCTTTGGGGGAGATCCATGCTTAAATACTTGTTTTTACTCTTGTGAATACTCAAACCATTTATACAATTGTGTTACACTATACTTCTTATACTCTTTGGACATTATGTGTGGTTTATTGCGATATGTGCCTTAATGTGCTAAACTTGTTTTCAATTATGCTTCAACATACATACTTTAGCAACTGGTTAACTCCTGCGGGAGCCGGCGGAGAGGTATTGATAGTACTATCGGGCTGACGCCCCCACCCTTGAGTCCCTGATGACTTGACCTGGGGTGAATATAATCCGTTATTCAATGAGACACAACAAACAATGTAAACTTGTCAAGAGGTTCAGTTGGTTGTGATTCTTTGCATTAAGTACTTGTATATATCGTAGGCACATATGTCCTACTTACAAACAAGATTGACAATTCTATTTTAGGCAATGGGTTGTGAACACATAGGTTGCGAGTTTTGTATGGGCGGAACTCGGAACTGAATGGATTTACAATGCCTTTGCTGCATCAACATTCTTTAAAGACTTTTTCAAAACATTTTCAACAAACTTATGAACTCACCAACCTTTGTGTTGACACTTTTTAGCATGTTTATCTCAGGTCGTAAGGTGATAGCATTTCATGGAGCTTTTGGGTCACATGGCATACATTGGAGTCTTGTGTTGTTATCAATTACCATTCGACATGTTTTGTAACCCTTTATGTATTATCAAAGTTTGGGATCTCATGTTTTGTAAACTTTAACTTTATTTAATCGAATGGTAAACTTTTCAAAACGTCTTATTTTAAAGGTCGTTTTCTGTATCCATGTTTTGTGCTATGACATCATACCCCAAAGACACTATCGTTCCGCTGCGATATTTTGGGGGTGTGACAGATTGGTATCAAAGACTTGGTTATAGAGAACTAGGTTGCATTTTAGTTCCTAGACTATAACCGCTTTCACATCGATCCTTTCTTTTCCTATCGCCTTACACACTTTTCGTACGCATATGTTTTTCTGAAAAATTTCTTCTAGACCCACCTCATTGGATAACATGGTTTCCTTGTACCGATAGGGGAGTCCCAAAATCTAGTCAAGTCATCAAAATATGGAGCTCAGTAATGAGCACTTATCTAACTTGATCTCTGACGTTCTTGTTTGATGAAACACGAGATCGAGCTAAATAAGTGTTACTATATAGCTGTATAGATTTGATGATTTTGCCCGAGGATTGGAGTTCTCTTGAGGATACTTTGGGAACTGCTGGCGACTAAACCCCATCGTGACTTTAGCACCTAAAGGAATTTCCTATACACCAAGTGCGACTCTCCCTAGATACCTACCCTAAATTCCTCCTCCACCGTTTAGAATCGGATGATAGAATGGCTACCTATTTCAGTAACATCAATCGCCGAGACATGTATGCTTGGTGGTTTGTACACGTGTGAAATGAGGCAATTATAATTATGGTGGCCAACATAATTATAAATGCGTCACAACCCACGTGGACATATGCGACCACGCATACGTAGATCGGTGTGGACACCTTAGGAACCAATTTGTGGCGTGGTATTATGTTTGAGGACGTTAAGTATAGACATTGGGAACTCAACAATCCTTTCCTTGCAGAGATCATGGCACCAAAGAGGGTAACACGCAGCACTAGCCGAGGTGGTGCGGCGCAAAGGGGTGGAAGGACAGGTGAGCGTGGAGGTAGAGAAGGCGGTCGCGACATGGGTAACAATGACAACAACGCTGGCGAAAACCCTGATTTTGCCGCCATCATCGCTCAACAACTTCAAATCTTGCTTCCCACTATTGTCACACAAGTTGGAAACCATATGAATAACTCGGGAAACCACGGGAACGGGAATGGCGACACCAACAATGTAGTTGGCAGTGGCAACAACAACAACAACAACAACAACAACAACAACAACAACAGAACTGGATGCACGTATAAGGAATTTTCAGTATGCAAACCCGTGGAGTTTGATGGTATAGGAGGTGCTTTGACGTATACTCGATGGGTAGAGAAGACAGAGTCGTGATCGACATCGCAATTGTGCCGCACGTCAGAGGGTGAAGTATGTTGCTTGCTTGCTATCAGGGAAGGCATTGACATGGTGGAACACACAGCTACAGGCTAGAGGCAGAGAGGCAGCTATAGGTATGACATGGGACGAATTTAAGGCGTTATTGAAAGAGGAGTACTGCCTGGACAATGAAATGCAGAAACTGGAACATGAACTTTATCATCACTCTATGATAGGAGCTGGTCACGCAGCCTACACAGATCGATTCCATGAATTAGCCAGACTAGTTCCTCATCTGGTTACCCCTGAATCCAAGAGAATCGCGAGGTACATATATGGTCTTGTGCCTAAAATCCGTGGAACTGTGAAAACAACTGAGCCGTCTACAATACAAAGTGCAATACTGAGGGCCGGAACCCTGACAGACGAGATGGTTAGAAATGGTACTTTGAAGAGCAGTGACAAGAGGAAGGAAGCGAGTGGGTCGAATAGGCAGATGGACGTGGTAGCAGAACAAAAAAGGGCAAGAGTTTTGGGGCAACTGGTACTGAACAAAGAGAGTATGCGGGTACACATCCCAAATGTCCTAAATGTGCTTATCATCATCCGAAGACCAAGCCCTGCCGCTTGTGTACAAATTGCAATCGATACGGCCATTTTAAGGAGCAGTGTAAAACACAGGTAACACCAGCTAATGTGGGTAACATGAGGAATAATCAAAGGACTTGCTTTGAATGTAACAGCCCGAATCACTACCGGAATAATTGTCCTAGGTTGAATGGAACACAGGGACAACCACAGGGTAACCAACACCTAGCTTTAGCAAATGAAGGAAATAACCCAAACCAGGTACTCAATATCAGTCCACCCCGAGCTCGAGCATTCTATTTAGGGACCGAGGCAGCCTGCAATGCGTAACTGGTACGTTTTCCCTAGACCATTAAGTGATCCACTGTATTATTCAGATTCAGTGAGCCTCATTAGATAAGAAACCTAGACGCGTAAGTTTTGGCATAAGCACTTTGACCATACACCCTGATTTCGCGAAACCTAAGGGTTGACCTATAGTTATCATTAATTGAATCACGAGGACGTGATTCCTCTGACATGGGAAGAATGTCACAATTCTCAATTTCCGGTCATTTCTCACATTTACTATTTCATCGCTATCGTAACTAGTTTATTAAATATTAAATTCGCTGCAACCTTAGGTTTAGTGCTAATTCATGAACAATCATCAAGGACATTTCATATAGACTAGATTTAGTCTACATTTCATTAGCATCATTGTCATCATATTAGTTCATGCATGATTTTGCATTTTACATTAAACACGTCATTTTTATATTAAATAAACGCTATCGCGTAATTAATTATTTTGAACAATTGATCCGATACTTCCAAAAATTATCCCGATATATTTTTATACTCATATTAAGATTTTAAAAATAATATTATTAGTTTACCCGGTGTTTTAAATTTATTTCGTATATAAATTGTTATATTTATATAATTACGACGGTTTTCTTAAATATTACACGATAATTATCATTTTACTCAAATTTTGCAAGAAATGTATTTTTTATAATTTTTATGACTTCAATATGTTTTATTTTGACCCGTTAAAATTTATTTTTAGTTAACGCTATCTTACAAGCTTAAATATATATTTAATTACTCAACTATACTTACAATATACACTTAATCTACATCTAAATACTTAATAATAAAAAAATGTATTCCCTAGCAACTAAAACACCCTTGTCGACAACAAGGGTGACTCACCTTTTAAAATTGATAAATATCCTATACATATAATGTATTTAACTTTTACTTGCAAACACTACACATACACATTCATATCTCAAGTGCAAAAGCAAAACCATTTTCTTCCTCTCTTCTCATCTAATAACCGGCCACTATAGTGATCAAGAAGGAGTTTACCAAAAATTTTCTAGTCAAGTTTATTACAATCTAGATACACTCTTAGTTAAGGTTTTGAAATTAAAACCTAGGGTGTTAGGATTAAACCTTTGTTCACTTCACCTCATCAAGTCACTAGTAAGCATCTCATATTCATGTTCATATTTCATATCTATTTTGTGTTCATTTCATTATATTTAAGAAAACATGCAAGTCATATTGATGTCTATACCACTTTTTATTGTTTTAAGTGTTATAAATATATATTCATCATCCTATAATTACTCCTTGAAACATATCACTTTTGGTGATGTCTAGGAACCCATGACACCCTAAGAAGGTGTATGGTAGGATTAGAATAGCTTCGGAGTTGTTTTGAATTGGTTAGAATAGGTTTTGCGCGAGAAAAACTCATTTCGACAACTTATTTTAGAGGTCTGATCTTGTTTTGAAAATCTGGAAAATCCGACAGTTTGTAAAATATTTTGGGCTAGCTATTTAGAAAATACACTTTAAAACGAAAATGTGGCCGCTTGAACGGATTAAAACGGAGTTATAACGAAGAAGTTATGAATTTTTCAAGTTAGGCGACGAAAACTATAAAAACTCAGAAAATTCAGCATGTTATTAACATCCACTTTTTACGAGTCAAAAATGAGACTTAGGCGTTATAAATGTGTCGATTATCAAAAATATATATGTTACTTTATACAGTCTAACATTTGGAGAAAAACTAAAAACGATTTAACGATTGGAGAACACGTTTAAAAAGTTGCCGTATTTATTATATAGAAAAACTAAAGATTTTGGAGAACAAACATTTGGAGAACTAAGTGAATTTGGAGGGTCGTTTTTAACAAAAATGGAGTACATTTTCTTATAAAAATGATGTCTTCTAGTAAAAGTAAGTTCGCCTAGCATATTTTCCAAAATGTCCAACCGTTTGTCAAGCGGAGTTGTAACGAATAAAATACGGTCACTTAAACTTTGCCGGAAACCACCCTAAAACAATATTTTGGACACAAGTACCATACTTTACCTATATTTTTCTCCATGATCGAGACCTCTAGGATGAAAACTTAAATGCTAAAACTTTGAGATAATGATACAAGCTTCCCAAAACCGTTGAGTTCGTTTCCTAACACCCGACGTGCACCATTTTACGACTAGCTTTTCAAGGCCGTTTTGTCACTTTCATGAAATTTTCAATGACATTATTTTACGACGAAAAATTATAATTTCATAATAAATCACAAAACGATTATCGTAGGATGTTGATTCAACGTATATACTTGTAAAGTATTTTATAAACATGACGAGATGTCATAAACATATATTTCGACGATAAATTCTATTTTCAAAAACGTACAAGTGGTATATATTACATATGGATTTGCATGCACGACATTGTTTCATGATTTACATTAGAACATATCATTCGTAATAGGTCGCGGTTAGAGAGTTTCCGCGCCTCATTTCTCATCCACTTTTTTGTTAGCATCGTAATCATATCAAGTGTAGTTCATACCCCGCTTTCACTCGTTTAAATTCTTACAAACTCTTTGGGGGAGATCCATGCTTAAATACTTGTTTTTACTCTTGTGAATACTCAAACCATTTATACAATTGTGTTACACTATACTTCTTATACTCTTTGGACATTATGTGTGGTTTATTGCGATATGTGCCTTAATGTGCTAAACTTGTTTTCAATTATGCTTCAACATACATACTTTAGCAACTGGTTAACTCCTGCGGGAGCCGGCGGAGAGGTATTGATAGTACTATCGGGCTGACGCCCCCACCCTTGAGTCCCTGATGACTTGACCAGGGGTGAATATAATCTGTTATTCAATGAGACACAACAAACAATGTAGACTTGTCAAGAGGTTCAGTTGGCTGTGATTCTTTGCATTAAGTACATGTATATATCGTATGCACATATGTCCTACTTAAAAACAAGATTGACAATTCTATTTTAGGCAATGGGTTGTGAACACACAGGTTTCAAGTTTTGTATGGGCGGAACTTGGAACTGAGTGGATTTACAATGCCCTTGCTGCATCAACATTCTTTAAAGACTTTTTCAAATCATTTTCAACAAACTTATGAACTCACCAACCTTTGTGTTGACACTTTTTAGCATGTTTATCTCAGGTCGTAAGGCGATAGCATTTCATGGAGCTTTTGGGTCACATGGCATACATTAGAGTCTTGTGTTTTTATCTATTACCATTCGACATGTTTTGTAACCCTTTATGTATTATCAAACTTTGGGATCTCATGTTTTGTAAACTTTAACTTTATTTAATCGAATGGTAAACTTTCCAAAACGTCTCATTTTAGAGGTCGTTTTCTGTATCCATACTTTGTGCTATGACGTCATACCCCAAAGACACTATCGTTCCGCTGCGATATTTTGGGGGTGTGACAGATGTTCTTTAGATTAACTAAAGAATGTTTAGTGATGATCCCAGCAGCTTCATCATAGCCAGTATCGACCATGAATTGGAGAGTAGCCTCTTCTGAATGTGTAGCAACATAATCAGTAGGCTGGATGGCAGGGAGAAGGAGAATTTCCCTTAAATCCGCAACAGTGATGGTGACTTGTTTATTGTTGAGAGTCACCGTAACAGCATCTTGACCATCAGCCTTCTTCATGGTGTGCCAGAACTGATGAATATAGATCTCTGGTATTGTTGCAGAATTTGTGAACATGTTCTTGTATGCATGAGTCTTCAGAATATCTACAGCAATATGACATGAAGACTCAGAGCACGTGAAGTTATCAAAGTCCACTTTGAGATTGTTCTTTCCAATCTTCATCTTGTAACCGGTAGGGAAAATGTCTTCAATTGTGAGTACATTTAGTGCGTTAACGTTTTCCATCGTGACGTCCATATTGTGATCTGCAAGATATTGAGCCAAAATAACCAACATATCAAAAGACATTACGTTAGTCAAAAGTTGATTTTATTGTCCAATTATTGAATATGTTATGTTAATGAATGTTACGAGTCCAACGTCACTTGTTTGTCCAATAGTCCCAAGTAGTCGTGATAAGTTTCGTGAATTTATTAATTTTGAATTTTAAAGTCCAAATTTTCACTCATTCACACAACATATTAACCATATTAGCTTATTAGTGACATTTTGGTTTTGTAACGTTATGATTTATTTATTTATAAGTTTGTACACGTAACAATTCATAATTATGGTTAAAAATTAGGCTTAAGCGTAAAGTTACAAGCTTATGCGTAAACAGTTGTGACCATACGCGTAAGCATAAGCTTATGCGTAGGAACTCCTCTTACGCGTAAATATTACGCGTAGGAAAATAGCCCTTGGCATAGAGCTTACGCGTAGGCGTATGTGGGAGCTTATGCATAAGGTTTACTCGTAAGAGTGAACCTTATGCGTAAGACTCAAGTTTACGCATATCCGTCACAGGATACGCGTAGTCCCCATGTAGAACCTTACGCGTAAGAGTTACGCGTAAGATTACTCTTACGTGTAACCTTCTACGCGTAAGGTGATCCTTATTCGTAGAGTTCCATTTTAACCTTGATTCTGATTTTGCACGCGTAATAACCTGAAATAAATTCATCATAACAAATCCATTAACTCATTATTCAATCCCTTTCAGTTTCACATGTAATCACAATCATACACATTACACGTAGGAATCCTTAGGCGTAAACTAAAACCCTAAGGTTTCAATTCTTACGAGTAAGAAATCCAGGCATGGAAATGGCACCAAATAAATTCTGGGATGTCTTTGAGTCTATATGAATGTGTTGCAACAAGTTTTAACATCCAGAACCTCAAGAATCAAAAATCCCTAATTCAAACGAGTCATAAACCCTAATTCTCAATTTTCACAAAATTTATGTATCTGGGCAAGAATCAAGGGTGGTTTTGATCAATTAAGCATGTAACAAACATCATACAACCATCTAATTACCCAGAAACACTTACAATAGAAAACCCCCAATTATCACGCATAAACCCTAATTTTGAAAATGATTAATTGAGGTTTCTGGGTTGATTTTTATGTTGGAAATAGATTTAGAATGATATTAACAATGTTTTAACACACTTATCTAAACAAAAAACGCCCAAACGTGATTGCATGTTCATATGCATATGCGTAGGACATGAAACCACGCCTAGGGTTAAATCTAACCGTTGGTTTTTCAAACAAATCAAAACCTATGTTCAGAATATCACCTAGAATCATTAACCACTTACAAATTTGAGGTTTAAAGCACGGATTTGAATATTGAATCTTAGGCGTAGGATGAGTTGGTTGGAAAATTAAATGTATGTAATAAATGTGTTAGGGAATTTGGTGGAGAGGTTTTGTTAAAAAATAGTTTAAACTTTTGACAACTTTGGTCCCTCCACCTAAACCATTTTCATCCATATAGCCCATAAGTTCCATTTTAGTTAAGTAGGAAGTGTATGTTTGGAAAGAAACTTGGCGACACTCCCCCTCGACTTTGAAAATAGAGAAATTTTACAAATTTGGATTCGGGGAGTGTCAAGAAACAAGAAACGTGTCCACCATTATCAAAGATACATGCTGTTAAGGGTAACATGCAAGTGCAAGGTTTTATGAAACAGAAAATATTTACTTTCTCCTCCTCAACACTTGACCGTAAAAATACTGAAATTTTTGAAAGAGTAAAGTGTTGACGGAAGATTTGTACTTGCCATGTTTAAAAGAAATGTAGCGAGAAGAATATTTTTGTATTTTATAAATTTTATAATTTTGTATTTTGTTTTTGAGAATATATTTACAAAAGAGGTTTTGGTGTTTGACTGGTTTTAAGATTGTTTTAAAATTTCGTCCAGCTCCTCTGGAGTCAAACACCTCATACCAATCCGGTGGACCAATTCAGTAAACCTAGCCAGAGCTAAGGCTTTTGTGAGAAGGTCTGCCAGTTGGTATTCAGTCCCACAAAATATAGTTCAACGGTACCCTTTTCCACATGCTCTTTGATGAAATGATATCGAAGATCGATGTGCTTAGACTTCGAATGTTTAACAGAGTTGCACAAGATTGCAATAGCACTTTGATTGTCGCTGTACATCGGGATTCTGTCAAATACGTAACCATAGTCCTTGAGTTGTGTTCTCATACAATTCACTTGAGCACAACACGCCGACATGGCTACATATTCTGCTTCGGTTGAGGACAGTGATGTACAATCCTGCTTCTTCGATTGCCATGACACCAGTTTATCACCAAGAAATTGTAGAGCTCCTGAAATAATTTTCCGTGAATCTAAGCAACCTACGTGATCAGCGTCTGAAAAAACTATTAGTTCAAAACCAGAATCCTTCGGATACCAGATTCCCAAGTTAATGGTTCCCTTGATGTATCGGAGGATTCTTTTAGCCTTAGAGAGGTGAGTTTCAGTTGGTCTTGACTGATAACGGGAGCAAAGATATACGGCTGAGACAATGTCAGGCCTACTGGCTGTTAGATACATGAGAGACCCAATAATACTTTGGTATTTGGTAGGGTCCACCAATTTCTCATGCAAATCAGCGTCCAGTTTCTTGTTATGTGCCATTGGTGTGGCGTAGGTATCATAGTTTTGCATTCCATGTTTGTTTAAAATTTCAAGAGCATATTTGGATTGACTCAAGAAAATACCACGGGTGATTGATGAACTTGCAGTCCTAGAAAGAACGTAAGTTCACCCATCATGGACATTTCAAAATATTTTTTCATAAGTTTTGAAAAAGCGTTTAAGTACTTTAGATGTTTTGACCCAAAAATGATGTCATCCACATAAATTTGAACGATTAAAATGTATGCCCCGTGATATTGTATGAATAGTGTTGGGTCGACCGATCCTTTGACGAAATTATGAGAGATAAGAAAGGATGACAACTTATCATACCACGCCCGAGGGGCTTGTTTGAGACCATAAAGAGCCTTGTTCAGTTTGTAGACTTGATTAGGGAACTATGGATCAACAAATCCTTCTGGCTGACTAACATAGACCGTTTCTTTTAGTTTTCCATTTAGAAAAGAAGTTTTGACGTCCATCTGAAAGACCGTGATGTTCATGTGAGCCGCAAGTGCCAGAAAAATCCGAACAGCCTCAAGTCTAGCAACCGGTGCGAATGATTCCTCGTAGTCAATCCCTTCTTCTTGTCTATAACCCTTAGCCACCTGACGTGACTTATTTCTGATAACCATACCTTCTGCATCTAGCCTGTTTTTCCAAGTCCATTTCAGACCAATAACATAGACTCTAGTTGGTTTTTCAACTAATTCCCATACTTCAATACGTTTAAACTGATTAAGTTCTTCTTGCATGGATTCAATGCATTTGTCATATGTCATGGCTTCCTTAATATTTTTGGGTTCAGCTTGGCAGACGGTAAGTGCATAAATGCAATGTTCACCGTCAGTCTGAAGGCGTTGTCTAGTATGTTCACAAGAGGATGGTCTTTAGTCCAACGATGTGTGGAGGGTTGATGCTGATATACATTCTGTAGATTAGGAGGATTCAAATGTCTTGTAGATGATTCTGCAACATCAGGTATGGCAGTTTCATTTGCAAACGGATTGAAGAACGCATTTGGATCATAATCTGCAGGTGGGGGTACTTCATTGTTCAGAGGATTATCAGATGGTTCAGCATCATTGGATGTGGTTTGTTCGGCTGTTGTTGTAGAATCAATTGGAGGTGCTTCTTCAACAGTTGTTGTTGTTTCAGGTCTATCAAGTATTGGATTATTATCAGGTTGAGCAGCGGAAACATTTGATACATCTGGAGCACGTTGATCAATATCATCACTAAATAGAGGAGCAAACAACTGTTCCATTTGTTGACGAGTAAGCTGTAGGCTTGGTTCAGCTGATGATGGGGTTTGGGGGAAGTTTAGACGGTTATGTCCGGGTTCCAAGCTGTTATGCTCAGAAGCCATTTCTGTAAGCTCATCGAAATTTGCATGAATCATTTCCATAATCTCCCTTGTACGACGATTCCAGATCCGGTAACCCTTAGAGTTTTCACAGTATCCAACAAAGACTCCAATGTCAGCTTTAGCTTTGAGCTTACCAAAGTCATCACGATCATTATTTGGGTAACAAAGGGATCCAAATACATGAAAGTGTTTGAGATTCGGTTTACGGTTCTGAGTGTAGCATGCAGTTGACACGGCTTCAGCCCATAAGTAATCTGGAAGTTTAGCATTAATTAACATTGTTCTTGCAGCTTCCACTAACGTACGGTTTCGTCTTTCAACAACTCCGTTTTGTTCTGGTGTTCATGCAATGGATGTTTGATGCTCAATTCCCACTTTCTCATAATATGCACGAAGAGTTTGATTCACAAATTCAGTTCCTTAGTCTGTTCTGATTTGTCTAACTGTGTTCCGGAGCTGAAATTGAATTTTCGTGAGAAAGGTGATGATCATCTGTGGAGCTTGATCTTTACTTCGAAGAAAATAAACCCAAGTCCATCTTGAGTAGTCATCCACAATTACCAAGATGTAGCATTTGCCGTTAATCGTTTGCACACGCATAGGGCCACACAAATCCATGTGAAGAAGATGAAGCACATGCTGTGAGCTATGTTCCACCTTTGAAGAAAAGTGAACACGAGTCCTTTTCCCTTATTCACAAGCTGAGCATAGGTGATCTTTAGAGTACCGAAATCTTGGAAGACCTTCAACAAATTTGTATCGTGCAAGATTGGTTATGGTTTGAAAGTTTAAGTGTGAGAGTCGACGGTGCCATAGCCAAGATTTTGTAGATGTTGCCTTTGAAAGTAGACAGATGGGAGATGAAGCAATCATGTCTTGCATTGAGATTGTATAAAGACTTGATGTGCGGGTACCAGACATAAGATCGTTTCCTTGTAGATCACGAATGAAACAAGTTTTCTCTCGAAAAGCAACTTCCAAATCTCCATCACAAAATTGACCAACTGAGAAGAGATTGTGACCGAGACCTTCCACATAATAAACCATGCTAATTTCGATGTTACCATTGATGTAATCTCCGTGAGCCATGATAGCTGCGAAGTGATCATTCCCGAACCGGACAGTGCCAATGAACTTTGAAACAAAGTTGGATAACAGTTTGAGATTAGCTGTCATGTGTCGGGAAAACCCGCTATCAACAATCCAGAGGATGATCTGTATCACCTGCATTACACACAGACGACACAGATGGAATAGAAGTAGATGTGGAACCGAAGAGTTAGAGGGTTCCGATGCAGTTATAGTTGAAACACACGTGTTTATGATGTTCGGTATCCATTTAAAGCCAAGTGTATTATGTAACCATTTTGCCATCTCCAACTAGTCTTAGCTTTGGTCTTAGTAAATGCACTAGGTGATAAGTTCTTCCTAGGAGGTGAAGGGGTTCTATGGGTACATCAATGATCGTAGCCGAAACACTAAAGGGTGGTTTACCTAGCACAAACTTAGAAGCATTAGTGGGCCTAGAGGTATTCCGTTTTCTATTATTCTGCTTACGAGATAAGATAGCATTAGCAACACATTTATCATGACAACCAGAAAACATGCTTTTACGACAACCAACACAAGAAGCTTCAAACATAACATTTAAAGTACTTAAAGGTTCAACATTCGTTACATCACTTTTTCTATTACATTTGTCTAACATAATGTCTAAAGTGGGTGCAACTTGAGTCTTATTCAAAGTCCTAAGGTGTTCTTCTACTTCAGAGGTCTGTATTGTTCTTTTCTTACGTCGCAACTTCCTATTCTTCCTTGTTGTGGTCTTAAGCTGTGAAGTGCTAGCGTTGGGAAAAGAGGCAACTATTCCTGTTTCAGTAGAGGGAAGCACATTAGTTTCTTGTGATGTGTCATTAGGCAGTTTAAGAATTCCTGGTGCAATTATGTTTGTGTTACTATTCCTATCTTGCTTAAGTTTCACCAACTCTGCTTTTAGATCATGGATAGTGTGTAACAACTCTTGACTTTCAGAACGTGTGTTTCCATTTTGTCATAAAACATCTTTGGTATATGCAAGATGATCATCAAGATCTTTTGATGATTGAGCACGAGTCTTTTTGAGTAAATCAAATATGACACCATATTCCTTTTTAACTTTTGAAATTTCTTGTTCATATTTTGAAATTTGACACTTCAAAGACACATTTTCATCATCCAGTTGCTCAAGTTTTGGATTATGAGTTTTGGTATGCAACTGGTTGATTTTGTTTTGCAAAGCGCGTTCTCGATTTTGACAATCTTTTTGACACCATTGAAGACGACGTTTTGCATTTGACATCTCGTTTAAAAAACGCTCATTTTCAACTTTTAAAGACTTGATTTGTGACACATTATCGGTATTCTCAACATTTTCAACAGAACCAACAGAATCAATAGTGATATAATTAAATGCATATGCAACAGTATGTAGCAACACAACATTTATGGTATCAGCACAGATAACATCTTCCAAGAGTCGATCAACATCTTTTCTTAACATTTTCTTTTTACGTTTTGTATTTGAAATCAATGTTTCTGTTTTCTCGAAAACTGTTTTCATAAGTCCAAGCTCCTTGTGAAAATCCCTTTTCCCAATATATTGCACACATTTTCAAATTTCGGACATGAGGTAAAATTCTTTTCTGAAAAATATTTCTTTGTTCTCGCGCATGAGGCGATTGAAAATGTTCAACTTTTATTTCAGAATTGATTTCAATTTCACGTTCCAAAAGTTTGATGTCCGAAATGAATGTTTCAAAATATTTAAGAATTTGACATCGTTCGGGGTAATGTTTTTACTTCACTGAGTGAAGGTAAATGACCATTTATTTGTGCAGTATTGGGTTGAGAACCAACATTAGAAGACTCAGAAATAGGCGTGATAACCCAAGGTGTGTTAGAATTATCCTGTTGTGCGGCGAAAGTTATTGCTTTTGAATAGTTAAATGGTTTGTTATAAACAATATTTTCTAATTTTGACCGACTCTCGTCTTCTGCATCTAATTCCTCCATGCGATTATATTCAACAAAACTCATAATGGAATCATAAATTCTGTGTTCTGCACTGTAAACTTGAGGATTTGGTTTTAATGCTCTATGTGAAAACTTTGGGTTATAATCAGCAAGATTCGGTCCATATCCATTTGGATTTGGTTTAAAAGTAAACTTTTGAATAGTTGTAATTGACTCACCATGTTTATAAACAACATTTCGAAACTTTTTGATTTTGTTTTGTAAGTCAAAAATTTCTTAAAGATAGTCATCTATTCGTTTCTTTGAATGCTTTTTGTACACAGATCTGTTTTGACAAGTTAACAACTCAGACTTGGTTTTTTGAGTGTCCGAAGTGAGAGCGTTAAGTTGTTGTTTATGATCATATTTCAGTTGTTCTATTTGAGACAACAAAGCATTCTTGGATGCAACTACATCACATATCTGTTTTTCCAAAGATTTTTCATTTTTGTAACATTTAGCAAAAGCGACTTCAAAACCTTTTTCATGTTTTTCTTGTGTTTGAAAAATGTTGAGTTGGAACTTTAAGCATTCATTATCTTTAGTTAACAGTGCATTTTTATCTTTTAATTGTTGATTGATGTCAAGGCATTTTTCCATTCGATATTTTTGGTCCTTAATTAAGGTCATGAGCTCAATATTTGGATTAGACAAAAGTTCAGCTTGTTCAACGTGAGTCTCATCATGATCATTATTTAGATCCTCAAATATAACAACGGAGTCAACTTGATTATCAGTATTAACCATAAGGTCATCTTGATCGTCAAATATAACCACGGGATCTATTTGATTATCATCGGAATGAGATGTAGACGGCTCATGTTGAACACTCTGATCCTCATTGGATGCAGATGTTGGCGGAGATATCAGATCAGTAATGAATATAGTTTGATCCGGTACCTGAGACAAGCCGTCAGTGTCATACACTGGGCCTGTGTCACTCATGTGGAGTTCTTGCATGTTTGCCATTAAAATCACTGTTGCATTAGCATGCAAGTCCTCCATGTCATCATCAGAATCTGCATTTTCCATGAAGCTCTGTTCCTTGTTGGTAAGAGTTCCACCAACTTAATCCTTGAGAGCCAAGAGTAAAGCTTCTTTGTGATAAGCGCTGCCTCTTGTCCTCGGCTTAGGGCATGCATTAGCCAGATGACCCTTCTCATTATAGTTATAACAATGAAGACCATTAACCCCAGTCTGGGCATTTCCCTGATCAACCACTTGAGCTCGTTGTTGTGGAGCACCCATGTTATTCCTTCCATTAGCATTAAACCCTTGACCACTACCCATCTGACGAATATTACCACAATTTTGAACTTCAACACGTCCATTGTTAACAACAGCCTGATTCCTTGTGTTTGATGAGGTACGAATGCGATTGTTGGATTTGTTTGAATATCGGCCGAAGGCTCTAGCAATCATGACAAACCCTTGTTGCAATGCATCGAAAGCTTCTGCATCATCATTAGATTCACTGTAAAGTGCTTGATCATTGTTGTTGTTGTATAAAACCAATTGAGTTTCTTGAGATTGTTGCTGTGACGGATCATATGGTGTAATTGTAGCAGTTGGTTGTGGAGGGTTTCTGAAGACAGTTTGCAAAGTAGGAAATTGAGGATAACACATTTGAGCCCACAAAGCTAGAGCTTGATTATCCGGAAGTGAAGGCGAAGCAGGGACTCCACGGATAATCTGTTCTTTGTCAACTTCCTTTTGGTGGGGCTTCAAATAGTCGTACAACAATCCATATGTAGCATGATGAAGATTCTTCGCTTGACGGATGAAAATGACATACTTTTCCCAATCAGGACCAAGACTACTAAGGAACTTAGTGTTGACTGCAATTCTTGGCATAATGATGTTATGTTTTTCCAAGTCATTGATGATGTCTGAGAATCGATGATGATATGATTCTAATGTCTCCTTTGGTTCAATCATGAAGTGTTCATATGCTAAGTAGATTTTGGATTCCATGTCTTCTTGATTGAGTTTTGTGCCTTCAATTAAAAGATGAATATGCTCCCACATTGCTTTAGCAGTCTTCTGAGCATCAACACTACGAAGTATCGGATTGGGTAATCCCAAAAGGATATATTGCATTGCAAGTTCATCAGCTTCCATATGTAGAAGTTGGTCAGTAGTGAGTTCATTAAGACCGACAACATTGGTGATATCATCTCTTGGTGGATTAGCATTCGGATCTCCGGGTACAGTGATAGAAGGCATCTGAAATGGACCTTCAAGGATCACCTTCTTTAAGAACTTTCCATGTGGCTTCTTTAGATCACAAAACCTAAAGAACCTTATCACCAGTTGATCGTAGTTTCCGGGAGTGAGCATTGGAGGTCTATCAAGTGATCCAGCCTCATGAATGGGTTGTTGGCTACTTAAAGCTTCACATATCTTTCCAAACTAAGATGGTTCCTTCATAGCATACTTGGATGGATGTTGATTTTGAAAGTTTGTGTACGGTTGTACTTGTAGACTAGGTGGTGGTTGAATCATTTGTGGTGGAATTGCTCCTTGAGGAATTTGTTGTTGAAATTGTTGATTGTATTGTTGTTGTTTTTGAGGATACATATGAGGAAAGTAGCTAGAGTATGGTGGTTGAGACATCTTGAAACTTGTGTTGATGATGGATCTTTGTAGTCGAATGAAACTTTGTTGATGAAGTATCCTTATGCGTAGAAAACCAGCTTATGCAATGAAAATACCTTATGCGTAAAAACACCAACTTACGCGTAACAATAAAGCTTACGCGTAGGAATAGCTTACGCGTAGACTTGAGGAAAACTTAGCTTAAGCGTAAACCAAAGGCTTAGTAGTAGAATCCTTATGCGTAAGACAAGCTTAGGCGTAAGAAAATGCTTAGGCACAAAGAATTCTACGCGTAAGAGATTAGCTTTGGCGTAAAACTAGGGTTTTGCCAAAAAAATCCTTTACACTTATACCAGTGTAAAAGATATCCAAATTCGAAGTGTTTTCAGGCTTATCCAAGCAAGAAAACACTGAGTAAACCAATAGCACTGCAGATCAAACATTTAGGAGCTTATGCGTAGACTTTGAATGCTTACGAGTAAAACTAGGGTTTTACTATGCGTAGGAATTTACAAGCTTAACCAAAACTGATTTTTAAGCACAAAAATGTTTAGAAACCTGATTTTTATGATGAAAAAGCTTCAATATCACCAAAATATCATAAAAGTATGAAACTTGATGATCCACCACACTTTTTCACCTTACGCGTAACGATGAGTACACGAATGAAACGAAGCTCAAAAACACTTCTACACACGTAAAGTTTCAAACTTTATGCTAAAAACTTTTAAACTTTCACACCAAATAAACCTTAAAGTACAAGAATCTTGAGTTTTAAAGTGTAAAAATTGAGTGTTTATAGCATATGAATGTTTATGTAACCGAAACTTACGCATATGAATACCAACTTTAAAAAAAACAAGAAAGTTTCACCCAACTAGATGGAGAATGATACCACTGTTAGGTTCCCATATTTGTAACACAAGCATCAATATGTAAAGAAATAGAGACAAGGTGATCGGATGAACACAAACACAAATACACGACTAAGAATGAGAGAAATATTATGCGTAGATGTAATATGAAAGTGAAAAACCAACCTTCAAATGAAGGTTTACAAAGGTATTTATAGGGGAAGGGAGCTAGGGCAACACTTCTAGTCCCTTCCTTCCTTATTGGATATGGGCAAAGGCTTATGGGCTTTCTACATAAGCCTTTCCTTTAATACTAACATAAAAGCCTAATTAAGCAACCTATTACATGTTGATTACAAACACTTGAAATATAGTTTAGGAGTGATTCCAATAGCATCATTCCAGCATTTTGCCTTCAAGAGACCTAAAAAATGAAAAGGAACGAAATTAAGCAGTAATTGATATAAAAGTGGGCGGTTAAGGGTCTAATGACCCCATAAAAGTGTACGTTTTAAATCCTTATCAAATGTCCCTACACTTGGTATTTCCTTGTCCTCAAGCAAATGTGCTTTTGGTCAATCAATTTATAAGTTAGAGGGCATAAAGCAATGGTTTAACATAATTCATAACAAGTATAAGCCCCGCAAAAGTCATAACAAGCACGGAAATTATATACTAGCACCTCACAAGTGGTGTTTGGATACTCTCATCTCTCGGGTGTATATGAAATATATCAAATGGAAATGGAAGATAAACACTCATTAACCGGTCATAGTACATAGATTACCATAGGCTTGAGACTAGATCAAACCTCCATCGCTTTGGCGTAAGCACCTAGGAAAAACTATCTAAGAGGTCTTTTAAAGGGTTGTAACGTTAGGCTTACGGTAGGGAAACAAAGGGTTTGGTTGGATAGGCGATTTAGTGGTGGCAAGTCAAAATCTTTATGTTACAAGCATGAGAAGAATGGCGTTGCTAAGCCAAGACTCGACTCTCTAAACTCTAGATAACTTTGAAACAAACAAACATAAATATAAAGATAGATGTAGGATGGTAGCCGTATGTTTTTTTCTTTTTAATTTTTTTACAACACTCTATTTTTTTCGATTTTTTTTTCTTTTGTAACATCCTCAGTTTTGAATAGCAGCGGAAGCTAATCGAGGATATTATTTATTAACACAAAGTAAACATTACAAAAAATGACTCTAAATGAGACGTTTTAAAATACATTATCATTCGAATTTATTCATAATATCAGAGTAGAGGTCCCATAATGTACATAATAAGTTTAAAAGTTTTTCGAATGATAATATGCATAGTCTTCAAAATGCCTATTCCGTGTGCCTTCATTCGCGTGCCAAACATATCTTACGGACCTGAGATAAAACATGCCAAAAAGTCAACACAATGGTTGAGTGAATTCATAGTTTTGAAAACAGTAGTGGACAATAGTTTATAGTATAATTGCGATGTGTACAATTATCTTCTTGATAGTTATTATTGCTCTAAGCTCATGGAACTCACGACTGACTGTTGTATATATATCACCGGATGATATATATAGATATAAGTAACTTGCCCCGGGTAGGTATTTTGCCATATACCTAGGTAACTCAAATAAAGTGCGTTCGGTTACCGATCCGGCTAACACAAACGGGATTCGTCAATCCCGATAGGCCTATCCACAATATTTGCGCTCACTCCCAGTGATTAGTGGTCAATGATGTTGGGGACTTTTGGCATAAACAACTTAGGCATGTGCCACACCCCCAAATTACCGGTTTTGCAGCGGAATGGAATTCCTGGGGGATGACGATCATAGCATCAAAGTTACAGTTATATCGAACGACCTAAAGTGTCATTTTGAAAATACCATTTGATTCTGTAAAATAATCAGAGTTTACAAAACATAGGTCCCAAAATATTTCCAATATACCAAAATGAGTTTGTTACAATCAAACGATAGTTAAGTGCATAAAATATAGGTGAGACGCGTCGACACCGCGACTCTATGATAGATCCACATGCATGCCATGAAGTGAATGCCTTAGATACCTGAGATAAAACATGCTAAAAGTGTCAACACAATGGTTGAGTGAGTTCATAGAGTTTGGTTAACAAGTAAAGCTTTTAAAGAGCGATCATGCAACAAAGGCAAAGTTTTTGGTCATATAAAATAGTCCACAAAGCAAAGGCATCGTAAATCCACTCAGTTCCAAGTTCCGCCCATACAAAACTTGCAACCTGTGTGTTCACAACCCACTGCCAAAATATGTCTAGTTTATGTTCAAGCACACGAGGTCAAATGAGTTCTCAAAGCAAAGGCATTGTAAATCCACTCAGTCCAAGTTCGCCCATACAAAACTTACAACCTGTGTGTTCACAACCCATTGCACAAAATATAGCGTATCAAGTAGTCAAGTATAAGTGGTCATAATAGTTCACAATATAGTACCACGTATATAATAATGTATGCCAGGCAAAGCCCCTAGAATAAATAATATGCGTCCCGTAACATAGTGGACGAGAGGTTGGCCGACCTCTAATAGCGCTATCCACACTACCTACTAATAGGAGACTAACAATGCGAATGCGAACAGTACATATACAACTATTATATGCAATTAAGAACACTCCGAACATGGGAGAATTTTCACACTCCACCAATAAGGCGAGAATTGGTATTGCTCCGTTCACATAGGGAGACTTTGCACACTCCACCAATAAGGCGAGAATTTTTGAGAACGCTCCGTAACATAGTGAGACGCTCTGCTCCGGACCGGGGAGGCTTTAGGTTGCTCCGAACAAGGGAAACTTTATAGTGATGCTCCGAACATGGGAGACTTTATAGTGATGCTCCGATCATAGGAGACTTTAGGTCAAGGTCATAACACGTACGGTTCAATAAGTTCAAACAAGTGATTAGTTTGTATTTAAGTTCAAGGGTTCCGTTCAAAGTTCGTAATTAAGTTCAAAGATTTAAGTCGAGTTCAAAAGTTCAGAACAGTCAAAGAGCTCAAATAATATCAAAAGGTTCAAGATAGTCGAAGCGTTCAAAATCACGTCAAACAAGTTTAAAATATATCAAAAGGGTCCTTTACAGGTTAAAAGAGTTCAACTATATGTCAAAAAGTTCAAATCAAGTCCAAAGTGTTCACTTATATGTTAAAGAGTCCGAATCAATTTAAAAGAGTTCAAATATACATGTCGAAGGGTTCAAAATCAAGGAAAGTGTTTCAACTAATAGTGTTCATAACATAGTGATCAATTTAGTTCGGACATAATCTACTTACGCGCACATAGAGTGAAACAAAAGATATTTAAGTTCATATAAATGTAAAGTAAAAGCAAGTAGTTGAGCATGTATCTCCCCGAAGAGTTTATAAAACAATTAAACGAGTAAAAGTGGGGCTACGAACTCACCTGGTGCAATGTTTATGATGACAAAAGTAGATACACTGAAATGAGGTGCGATCTCTATCCGCAACCTAATATGAATGATATGCTCTAATATAAGTCATGAAACAATGTCGTGCATGCAAATTCATATGATATCCATACCACTTGTACATTTTTGAAAATAATGTTTATCGTCGAAATATATGTTTATGACATCTCGTCATATTATAAAATACTTTACAAGTATTTACGTTGAAACAACCTCTTACGATAGTCGTTTAGTGATTTATTGGTAAATATAATGTTTTCGTCGTAAAATGACACTTTTATACTTTGAAAATATGCCCAAAATGGCCTCGTAAAACTAGTCGTGAAATATTGTACGTTAAGGGTTAGTGATGAAACTCGGCGTTTTTGAAAACCTTGCAACAATGTCTAGAAGTCGTCTCACTTAACTTTTGACCATACGGGTCTCGATCAATGAAAAAAATGGCTCTCAACATGACGTATTACAAAAACTGTTTTTAGACTTAGGTTTATTTTGCTTTTAGAAGCTGTCAAAATAAATAGAGTTTCGTCGGGTTTCAAACGTGTATATCTTGTCGTTATAAGCTTGTTTTCTACGTTCTTTATATCCACGGTTTCGTATTAACATATACTAATATATTTTCAGTAGGTCGGCTCCTACAGATCACGTCTAACGCCTCGTTTTGTCCGTCGAAATTCGTGCAACAGCACATATATTTTCAGAAAATAGTTTTTCGTCGTTAAATTTGGAAAAATCATAACTTCTTCGTTATAACTCCGTTTTAACCCGTTCAAGCGACCACGTTTCCGTTTTAAAGTATATTTTCTAAATATCTAGTCCAAAATTTTTTATCTACTGTCGAAAATTCCAGAATTCGAAAATAAGATCAGACCTCTAAATAAAGTTGTCGAAATGGGTTTTTCTCGCGCAAAACCTATTCTAACCAATTCAAACCAACGCCGAAGCTATTCTAATCCTACCATACACCTTCTTAGGGTGTCATGGGTTCCTAGACATCACCAAAAGTGATATGTTTCAAGGGATTATATATAGGATGATTATAATTAATAATAAGTAATAAAATCACTAAAAGTGGTATAGATTCACATGTAAGTTGCATGTTTTTGTACTAGGATCATAAAAATAGATCAAGTAATGGTATGAAAGATTAGGAAAAATTATATGTAAGCTTACTTGGATGATTGAAGAGGTTTAGGTGATAGAAAACTTAGTTAATCTTCAAGGTTTAATCCTAAACCTTAACTAGAACACAAAATGAATCTTGTAAACACATGATCTTGGAAAAAAATTGGTTTCCTCCTCTTTCTTGCTCTTGGCCGAACTTCAACAAAAGGAAGAGAGGTTGTCTTGCACTTTTCACTTTCTAAAATGTGTTACTATGTGTAAAGTTAAGATAATATTAATTATATTACATGTGTAAAGGTTAGTGAAAAGATTTTTATCAACACAATATGTTGTGTCATTCATTTGGTCGACATGTAGAAAGAAAAAAAAGAGTTGTGTTCTTTTGAATGACTACATGTAATAAAGATTAAGTGTAGTGTTTATTTTGTGAGTAAAAGCAATTATTTAGTGTAACGTTAGCTAAAAATAGATTTTAACGGATCAAAATAAAATATATTGAAGTCATAAAAATTATAAAAATACATTTCTTACAAAAATTGAGTGAAATAATAATTATCGTGTTGTAGTTACGGAACCCGTCGTAATTATATAAATATAACAATTTAGATACAAAATAAATTTAAAACACCGGGTAAACTTATAATATTATTTTTATAATCTTAATATGAGTATAAAATATATCGGGATAATTTTGGAAGTATCGGATCAAATGTTCAAAATAATTAATTACGCGATAGCGTTTATTTAATAAGAAATTATGCGTTTACTGTGAAATGCAAAACTATGCATGAACTAATATGATGATAATGATGCTAATGATATGTAGACTAAACCTAGTCTATATGGAATGTCCTTGATGATTGCTTATGAATTCGCAGCTAAACCCCTAAGGTTACGCGAATTTGATACTTGTAAACCTAGTTTACGATAAACGATGAACTAGTAAATGTGAGAAATGACCGGAAATTGAGAATTGTGACATTCTTCCCATGTCAGAGGAATCACGTCCTCGTGATTCAATTAATGATAACTATAGTCCGATCCTTGACAAGGGTTCTAAAAATCCATGCTCGTGTATAGTCTAAATGATCATGTCAATGCTCATGCATATATCGTGACTATATCCCATTCTAAAGACATGTTCTCTTATGGTTAGGTTTGACGAGCCAAGATTTCCCATTCTCGAGCAAAACCCTCAAAAGACTTTTAGGTAACCGATTTTTACTTAATCCCACAACTCATTAAAAAAAGAACTGTCATACGATTAGGCTAAATCGGTTTAGGTAACAACTTGTTTCTAGCTTGATCTTTGCAACTCATCAAACAAGAACTGTCACTCGGATCAAACTAGAAACAAGTGGTTTGAAGAAAATCTTTTGAAAATTTGGCTCGATTACGGAATTGCTTACACATATGAGACTACTACTCCCTTCATTGCATGATTCTTCCTAAATTAGACATAGGTGATCAGGCTATGTATAATTTAGGAGTAACTATGCAATGCTTGGACTAATCGACTGATATGATGTTGGGTGTTGAGTCATAAGTCCGCATGTATAATGAGTATGCACTTATAATGATATGATGAGATGCTATGATGATGTAGTTATAGTCTAGGGTCAATGATGCAACCTAGTTCTCTATAACCGATGCTCTGATACCAATCTGTCACACCCCCAAATTACCGGTTTTGCAGCGGAATGGAATTCCTGGGGGATGACGATCATAGCATCAAAATTACAGTTATATCGAACGACCTAAAGTGTCATTTTGAAAATACCGTTTGATTCTGTAAAATAATCAGAGTTTACAAAACATAGGTCCCAAAATATTTCCAATATACCAAAATGAGTTTGTTACAATCAAACGATAGTTAAGTGCATAAAATATAGGTGAGACGCGTCGACACCGCGACTCTATGATAGATCCACATGCATGCCATGAAGTGAATGCCTTAGATACCTGAGATAAAACATGCTAAAAGTGTCAACACAATGGTTGAGTGAGTTCATAGAGTTTGGTTAACAAGAAAGCTTTTAAAGAGCGATCATGCAACAAAGGCAAAGTTCTTGGTCATATAGAATAGTCCACAAAGCAAAGGCATCGTAAATCCACTCAGTTCCAAGTTCCGCCCATACAAAACTTGCAACCTGTGTGTTCACAACCCACTGCCAAAATATGTCTAGTTTATGTTCAAGCACACGAGGTCAAATGAGTTCTCAAAGCAAAGGCATTGTAAATCCACTCAGTTCCAAGTTCCGCCCATACAAAACTTGCAACCTGTGTGTTCACAACCCATTACACAAAATATAGCGTATCAAGTAGTCAAGTATAAATGGTCATAATATTTCACAATATAGTACCACGTATATAATAATGTATGCCAGGCAAAGCCCCTAGAATAAATAATATGCGTCCCGTAACATAGTGGACGAGAGGTTGGCCGACCTCTAATAGCGCTATCCATACTACCTACTAATAGGAGACTAACAAAGCGAATGTACGAACAGTACATCATACAACTATTATATACAATTAAGAACACTCCGAACATGGGAGAATTTGCACACTCCACCAATAAGGCGAGAATTGGTATTGCTCCATTCACATAGGGAGACTTTGCACACTCCACCAATAAGGCGAGAATTTTGAGAACGCTCGTAACATAGTGAGACGCTGCTCGGACCGGGAGGCTTTAGGTTTCTCCGAACAAGGGAGACTTTATAGTGATGCTCCGAACATGGGAGACTTTATAGTGATGCTCCGATCATAGGAGACTTTAGGTCAAGGTCATAACACGTACGGTTCAATAAGTTCAAACAAGTGATTAGTTTGTATTTAAGTTCAAGGGTTCCGTTCAAAGTTCGTAATTAAGTTCAAAGATTTAAGTCGAGTTCAAAAGTTCAGAACAGTCAAAGAGCTCAAATAATATCAAAAGGTTCAAGATAGTCGAAGCGTTAAAAATCACGTCAAACAAGTTTAAAATATATCAAAAGGGTCCTTTACAGGTTAAAAGAGTTCAACTATATGTCAAAAAGTTCAAATCAAGTCCAAAGTGTTCACTTATATGTTAAAGGGTCCGAATCAATTTAAAAGAGTTCAAATATACATGTCGAAGGGTTCAAAATCAAGGAAAGTGTTTCAACTAATAGTGTTTATAACATAGTGATCAATTTAGTTCGGACATAATCTACTTACGCGCACATAGAGTGAAACAAAAGATATTTAAGTTCATATAAATGTAAAGTAAAAGCAAGTAGTTGAGCATGTATCTCCCCCGAAGAGTTTATAAAACAATTAAACGAGTAAAAGTGGGGCTACGAACTCACCTGGTGCAATGTTTATGATGACAAAAGTAGATACACTGAAATGAGGTGCGATCTCTATCCGCAACCTAATATGAATGATATGCTCTAATATAAGTCATGAAACAATGTCGTGCATGCAAATCATATGATATCCATACCACTTGTACATTTTTGAAAATAAGGTTTATCGTCGAAATATAAGTTTATGACATCTCGTCATATTATAAAATACTTTACAAGTATTTACGTTGAAACAACCTGCTACGATAGTCGTTTAGTGATTTATTGGTAAATATAATGTTTTCGTCGTAAAATGACACTTTTATACTTTGAAAATATGCCCAAAATGGCCTCGTAAAACTAGTCGTGAAATATTGTACGTTAAGGGTTAGTGATGAAACTCGGCGTTTTTGAAAACCTTGCAACAATGTCTAGAAGTCGTCTCACTTAACTTTTGACCATACGGGTCTCGATCAATGAAAAAAATGGCTCTCAACATGACGTATTACAAAAACTGTTTTTAGACTTAGGTTTATTTTGCTTTTAGAAGCTATCAAAATAAATAGAGTTTCGTCGGGTTTCAAACGTGTATATCTTTGTCGTTATAAGCTTGTTTTCTACGTTCTTTATATCCACGGTTTCGTATTAACATATACTAATATATTTTCAGTAGGTCGGCTCCTACAGATCACGTCTAACGCCTCGTTTTGTCCGTCGAAATTCGTGCAACAGCACATATATTTTCAGAAAATAGTTTTTCGTCGTTAAATTTGGAAAAATCATAACTTCTTCGTTATAACTCCGTTTTAACCCGTTCAAGCGACCACGTTTTCGTTTTAAAGTATATTTTCTAAATATCTAGTCCAAAATTTTTTATCTACTGTCGAGAATTCCAGAATTCGAAAATAAGATCAGACCTCTAAATAAAGTTGTCGAAATGGGTTTTTCTCGCGCAAAACCTATTCTAACCAATTCAAACCAACGCCGAAGCTATTCTAATCCTACCATACACCTTCTTAGGGTGTCATGGGTTCCTAGACATCACCAAAAGTGATATGTTTCAAGGGATTATATATAGGATGATTATAATTAATAATAAGTAATAAAATCACTAAAAGTGGTATAGATCCACATGTAAGTTGCATGTTTTTGTACTAGGATCATAAAAATAGATCAAGTAATGGTATGAAAGATTAGGAAAAATTATATGTAAGCTTACTTGGATGATTGAAGAGGTTTAGGTGATAGAAAACTTAGTTAATCTTCAAGGTTTAATCCTAAACCTTAACTAGAACACAAAATGAATCTTATAAACACATGATCTTGGAAAAAAAATTGGTTTCCTCCTCTTTCTTGCTCTTGGCCGAACTTCAACAAAAGGAAGAGAGGTTGTCTTGCACTTTTCACTTTCTAAAATGTGTTACTATGTGTAAAGTTAAGATAATATTAATTATATTACATGTGTAAAGGTTAGTGAAAAGATTTTTATCAACACAATATGTTGTGTCATTCATTTGGTCGACATGTAGAAAGAAAAAAAAGAGTTGTGTTCTTTTGAATGACTACATGTAATAAAGATTAAGTGTAGTGTTTATTTTGTGAGTAAAAGCAATTATTTAGTGTAACGTTAGCTAAAAATAGATTTTAACGGATCAAAATAAAATATATTGAAGTCATAAAAATTATAAAAATACATTTCTTACAAAAATTGAGTGAAATAATAATTATCGTGTTGTAGTTACGGAACCCGTCGTAATTATATAAATATAACAATTTAAATACAAAATAAATTTAAAACACCGGGTAAACTTATAATATTATTTTTATAATCTTAATATGAGTATAAAATATATCGGGATAATTTTTGGAAGTATCGGATCAAATGTTCAAAATAATTAATTACGCGATAGCGTTTATTTAATAGAAATTATGCGTTTAATGTAAAATGCAAAACCATGCATGAACTAATATGATGATAATGATGCTAATGATATGTAGACTAAACCTAGTCTATATGGAATGTCCTTGATGATTGCTTATGAATTCGCAGCTAAACCCCTAAGGTTACGCGAATTTGATACTTGTAAACCTAGTTTACGATAAACGATGAACTAGTAAATGTGAGAAATGACCGGAAATTGAGAATTGTGACATTCTTCCCATGTCAGAGGAATCACGTCCTCGTGATTCAATTAATGATAACTATAGTCCGATCCTTGACAAGGGTTCTAAAAATCCATGCTCGTGTATAGTCTAAATGATCATGTCAATGCTCATGCATATATCGTGACTATATCCCATTCTAAATACATGTTCTCTTATGGTTAGGTTTGACGAGCCAAGATTTCCCATTCTCGAGCAAAACCCTCAAAAGACTTTTAGGTAACCGATTTTTACTTAATCCCACAACTCATAAAAAAAGAAACTGTCACGATTAGGCTAAATCGATTTAAGTAACAACTTGTTTCTAGCTTGATCTTTGCAACTCATCAAACAAGAACTGTCACTCGGATCAAACTGGAAACAAGTGGTTTGAAGAAAATCTTTTGAAAATTTGGCTCGATTACGGAATTGCTTACACATATGAGACTACTACTCCCTTCATTGCATGATTCTTCCTAAATTAGACATAGGTGATCAGGCTATGTATAATTTAGGAGTAACTATGCAATGCTTGGACTAATCGACTCATATGATGTTTGGGTGTTGAGTCATAAACCCGCATGTATAATGAGTATGCACTTATAATGATATGATGAGATGCTATGATGATGTAGTTATAGTCTAGGGTCAATGATGCAACCTAGTTCTCTATAACCGATGCTCTGATACCAATCTGTCACACCCCCAAATTACCGGTTTTGCAGCGGAATGGAATTCCTGGGGGATGACGATCATAGCATCAAAATTACAGTTATATCGAACGACCTAAAGTGTCATTTTGAAAATACCGTTTGATTCTGTAAAATAATCAGAGTTTACAAAACATAGGTCCCAAAATATTTCCAATATACCAAAATGAGTTTGTTACAATCAAACGATAGTTAAGTGCATAAAATATAGGTGAGACGCGTCTACACCGCGACTCTATGATAGATCCACATGCATGCCATGAAGTGAATGCCTTAGATACATGAGATAAAACATGCTAAAAGTGTCAACACAATGGTTGAGTGAGTTCATAGAGTTTGGTTAACAAGTAAGGCTTTTAAAGAGCGATCATGCAACAAAGGCAAAGTTTTTGGTCATATAGAATAGTCCACAAGCAAAGGCATCGTAAATCCACTCAGTTCCAAGTTCCGCCCATACATAACTTGCAACCTGTGTGTTCACAACCCATTGCCAAAATATGTCTAGTTTATGTTCAAGCACACGAGGTCAAATGAGTTCTCAAAGCAAAGGCATTGTAAATCCACTCAGTTCCAAGTTCCGCCCATACAAAACTTGCAACCTGTGTGTTCACAACCCATTACACAAAATATAGCGTATCAAGTAGTCAAGTATAAATGGTCATAATATTTCACAATATAGTACCACGTATATAATAATGTATGCCAGGCAAAGCCCCTAGAATAAATAATATGCGTCCGTTAACATAGGGACGAGAGGTTGGCCGACCTCTAATAGCGCTATCCATACTACCTACTAATAGGAGACTAACAAAGCGAATGTACGAACAGTACATCATACAACTATTATACACAATTAAGAACACTCCGAACATGGGAGAATTTGCACACTCCACCAATAAGGCGAGAATTGGTATTGCTCCGTTCACATAGGGAGACTTTGCACACTCCACCAATAAGGCGAGAATTTTTGAGAACGCTCCGTAACATAGTGAGACGCTCTGCTCCGGACCGGGGAGGCTTTAGGTTGCTCCGAACAAGGGAGACTTTATAGTGATGCTCCGAACATGGGAGACTTTATAGTGATGCTCCGATCATAGGAGACTTTAGGTCAAGGTCATAACACGTACGGTTCAATAAGTTCAAACAAGTGATTAGTTTGTATTTAAGTTCAAGGGTTCCGTTCAAATTTCGTAATTAAGTTCAAAGATTTAAGTCGAGTTCAAAAGTTCAGAACAGTCAAAGAGCTCAAATAATATCAAAAGGTTCAAGATAGTCGAAGCGTTAAAAATCACGTCAAACAAGTTTAAAATATATCAAAAGGGTCCTTTACAGGTTAAAAGAGTTCAACTATATGTCAAAAAGTTCAAATCAAGTCCAAAGTGTTCACTTATATGTTAAAGGGTCCGAATCAATTTAAAAGAGTTCAAATATACATGTCGAAGGGTTCAAAATCAAGGAAAGTGTTTCAACTAATAGTGTTTATAACATAGTGATCAATTTAGTTCGGGCATAATCTACTTACGCGCACATAGAGTGAAACAAAAGATATTTAAGTTCATATAAATGTAAAGTAAAAGCAAGTAGTTGAGCATGTATCTCCCCCGAAGAGTTTATAAAACAATTAAACGAGTAAAAGTGGGGCTATGAAAACTCACCTGGTGCAATGTTTATGATGACAAAAGTAGATACACTGAAATGAGGTGCGATCTCTATCCGCAACCTAATGAATGATATGCTCTAATATAAGTCATGAAACAATGTCGTGCATGCAAACTCATATGATATCCATACCACTTGTACACTTGAAAATAATGTTTATCGTCGAAATATAAGTTTATGACATCTCGTCATATTATAAAATACTTTACAAGTATTTACGTTGAAACAACCTGCTACGATAGTCGTTTAGTGATTTATTGGTAAATATAATGTTTTCGTCGTAAAATGACACTTTTATACTTTGAAAATATGCCCAAAATGGCCTCGTAAAACTAGTCGTGAAATATTGTACGTTAAGGGTTAGTGATGAAACTCGGCGTTTTTGAAAACCTTGCAACAATGTCTAGAAGTCGTCTCACTTAACTTTTGACCATACGGGTCTCGATCAATGAAAAAAAAGCTCTCAACATGACGTATTACAAAAACTGTTTTTAGACTTAGGTTTATTTTGCTTTTAGAAGCTATCAAAATAAATAGAGTTTCGTCGGGTTTCAAACGTGTATATCTTTGTCGTTTATAAGCTTGTTTTTCTACGTTCTTTATATCCACGGTTCGTATTACATATACTAATATATTTCCAGTAGGTCGGCTCCTACAGATCACGTCTAACGCCTCGTTTTGTCCGTCGAAATTCGTGCAACAGCACATATATTTTCAGAAAATAGTTTTCGTCGTTAAATTTGAAAATCATAACTTCTTCGTTATAACTCCGTTTTTAACCCGTTCAAGCGACCACGTTCCGTTTTAAAGTATTTTCTAAATATCTAGTCCCAAAATTTTTATCTACTGTCGAGAATTCCAGAATTCGAAAATAAGATCAGACCCTCTAAATAAAGTTGTCGAAATGAGTTTTTCTCGCGCAAAACCTATTCTAACCAATTCAAAACCAACGCCGAAGCTATTCTAATCCTACCATACACCTTCTTAGGGTGTCATGGGTTCCTAGACATCACCAAAAGTGATATGTTTCAAGGGATTATATATAGGATGATTATAATTAATAATAAGTAATAAAATCACTAAAAGTGGTATAGATTCACATGTAAGTTGCATGTTTTTGTACTAGGATCATAAAAATAGATCAAGTAATGGTATGAAAGATTAGGAAAAATTATATGTAAGCTTACTAGGATGATTGAAGAGGTTGAGGTGATAGAACAATTAGTTAATCTTCAAGGTTTAATCCTAAAACTTAAACTAGAACACAAAATGAATCTTAGAACAACATGATCTTGGAAAAAAAATTGGTTTCCTCTCTTTCTTGCTTTGGGTCCGAACTTCAACAAAAGGAAGAGAGGTTGTCTTGCACTTTTCACTTTCTAAAATGTGTACTATGTGTAAAGTAAGTAATATTTAATTATGATTTACCGGGTAAAGGTTAGTGAAAAAAATTTTTATCAAAAAAATATGTTGTGTCATTCATTTGGTCGACATGTAGAAAGAAAAAAAAGAGTTGTGTTCTTTTGAATGACTACATGTAATAAAGATTAAGTGTAGTGTTTATTTTGTGAGTAAAAGATTAGTTTAGGTAACGTTAGCGAAAAATAGATTTTAAACGATCAAAATAAAATATTGAAGTCATAAAAATTATTAAAAATACATTCTTACAAAATTGAGTGAAATATAAATTATCGTGTTGTAGTTACGGAAACCCGTCGTAATTATATAAATATAACAATTTAGATACAAAAAAATTTAAAACACCGGGTAAAATTAATAGTATTTTATAATCTTAATATGAGTATAAAATATATGCGGTGATAATTTTTGGAAGTATCGATCAAATGTTCAAAATATAATTAGCGATAGCGTTTATTTATAAGAAATTATGCGTTTAACACGTGAAATGCAAAACCATGCATGAACTAATATGATGATAATG